>JAHKKF010528701.1:0-12332 GCA_019740295.1 Labeo calbasu
ACCATGTGATATTTCAGTTTTTCTTTTTTAATAAATCTGCAAAAATGTCAACAATTCTGTGTTTTTCTGTCAATATGGGGTGCTGTGCGTACATTAATAAGGCAAAAAATGAACTTAAATGATTTTAGCAAATGGCTGCAATATAACAAAGAGTGAAAAAATTTAAGGGGGTCTGAATACTTTCCGTACCCACTATATATATATATATATATATATATATATATATATATATATATATATATAAGCGCTGGGTAAAATATGGACAAGCCAGCGGTTGGGTTGTTTTGACCCAGCAGTTTGGTTACTACCCAGAAGGTTGGGTTAAACATTTAACCCAACTGCTGGGTCAAAACAAGCCAATCGCTAGGTATGTCCATATTTTACCAGCAGCATGAATCCAAAAGCATGATTGCTACTAACATTTGCCTACTAACCAATTATTTCTCTTATAAAGAATGTTTTGTACCTCACTTGTGTCACGTAAAAATGTTTCATATGAGCAACTGTGTTTTACCTTTGCACCGCCTCAGTGAAAGAGGTTCACTGACCGCACGCCCTAATTACTTCTGGGATAATTGTATTTTAAATGCTGATCATGTCAATTGCAAACATTGCTATTGTGTTTCAAAATACAACATCGAGCACCATGAAACCACTTAAAAGGGTGCATTCAGTGTCGAGTGACTGGATATAAAACAGCCAACAGTAAATTATCCCAAACAGAACAACGGCGTGCTTTCTCCAACGCCACTGCTGCCACTGCTGCCACTGCACATGCTATTACTGTTTACTCTATCACACACCGAACACGTCATTCTGTATGTGCATTCTCAGTTTAAATGCAGCGATCCCAAACAGTAAATCTAATCACCATTCAGCACATGTGAGTTAACATATTCCTCTTATCAGCAACACATATCGGCATAATTTTTCATATTGGGCCGATGCAGATAGATATTTACATTTAAAACCATTATTGCCCGATTCCGATATCAGTCCGATAATATTGTGCATCCCTAGTTTTTATTATCCAATGAAACCATTAAATCATTTATACTTTTAAAATTGCTGTGGATGTACTATGTTTTTTTCCTAAAACCGGATTGGAAATCTGATAAGACATTTTTAGTAGATAGAAACTCTTTCATATGATCATTCACAAGCGATTCAAAAACCTTTGCTAAAATAGACAATTTGAAAATAAACCTATAATTATTCAATACAGTTGGATCAACCCCTTTAAATAATGGCTTTAAAGGACAACACTTATTCACACGCAATTGCTCTTTCAATAATGCATTCAAACGAATGTAAACTTATTGTGGTACTTCATCTGTATCCGATTTCGAATGAGAAGAAATCTGTAAGAAATGCAGTGATCTGTAAGTAAAATAACTGACGAAACGTACTGTTATTTTCATCACAAACATTTGCACTGCAAAAAGCAGCAATTATACCTTTTAATGCTGACAACCATGTTAGCTTGGCATGAGGAAAGAAGTTTGCACACTAGTGTTCCAATAAGCCACGTTAAAACTATCCTGTTGTTTTGTTTCTGTTATTTTCTTCTTTTAATATACGTTATGAACAGAACTGTGGTATTTCAAACATACTGAAAGATTTTAGATGCGGAGCGAAGGCGAGCTGTGTTTCTGGTATCAGTGAGCGTGGAGTGGAGTGGGAGCGGGAAACGGTGAACCCGGAGCGGAGCTGGAGCGGAGAGGAGCGGTTATTAAATGCTCGGAGCGCGGAGGGGAAATTCCCAGCTAACAATTTTTGGTTCCCAGAACATTCTGGGAACTTTAGTTTTTGGTTCCCAGAACGTTCCCAAGAACGTTCCCTGTTGGTTAGCCAGGAAAGTTTTCTTAACATAAATAGAACGTTCCCTGTAGGTTCCCAGAACTTTCCCCTAACCTCTTCACTCCGATACCGCTGCCGTACGTCAGCACTCCCGTGTCCCATAGTAAGCGGCATGGAAGATGGACAGATGTGGACCTCAATAATCACTACTACAAATCATGTCTTGTTTTAAATCCTTGCACATTTAACCATAGCATTAAATGCAAAAAAAAATGTAAAAATAAACCAAAAAATAACCTGCAGGGAACGTTTAATAAAACAATGTTTAAGGAATATTTACCAGAAAAAAAAAAAAAAATACCAGAAAATTGTAAATACACAACACAGTATTTCTGAAAAAAAAAAAAAATAAATAAATAGCCAATAATAAATAAATTCTTTATCAAGTCTAATTATCCTTTATAAATTCATTAGACATGCTTTTGATTAAAATGTAATGAAACGATTAAAATAGAATCCAGAAAATTAATGGAAAACAAAACTGAATTTAAGAAAAATAATAAAACGTATTTCATAAGGCCTTAAAACCATGTAATTTTTGTTAAACTTTTAATAAATTGATGTTAAATTCTGCAAGATTCATGATTTCAAATAATTAGACATGTTTTTTGATAAATTTTTATGTAACCATTAAAATAGTCTACAAAAATTAAAACTGAATTTAGGATAAAATCCTTTAGTTTGTTACTGGCATCTGGTTCTTATTAGTAATAACAAAGATAAAATAACAAAAAATGACTATGTCATGATATAAATTGTTGTTGTGAAATAAAATTACTATGTCATGAAATAAGATTTGGCTTTATCCTTTAAGCTAACTTACCAATGTAGCAAAGATCTCTACATACCTGTAGACTCAGTAGTTGTTCACCATAATTCTGTGTAGTAGTACTGGCATGTGATTATTATTTTATTTATTTATATATATATATTTTAAAGGAGGGATTAAATGCTTTGTTTTAATAGATAAAATAACTATGATTTCCATTTGGATCATCTATTATTCAGTTACTTTTCCTGTTTTTTTTCGTAGTATCGGTTCAGTAGTAGTATCGTGATATTTTATATTCAGGTATCGTATTGAAGTGAAAATTTTGGTATTATACATATTTGGAATATACATGAATTATACATGAATAATACATGACGGAAAATCCGAATTTAATTTGTTGAATGAGAATTTTAATATTTTTCTAAAAAGTTTTTAAAGTATTTAGATTATTGTGGCAGTTTCTAAAAGAAAGTAATCAACCTTAGCTTTTCTAATCACAGCTGTAGACAGATTACGCAGTTGTCTGAAAATCAGCCATTCTTCCTTTAGATTAGTACTTCTAGCTGTAAATCAAGCCATATTACATTCTCTGAGTAAACTTGAAAGTTCAGGGGTAAACCATACATTATGTCTGCCTTTAACTCTAAACTTTCTGGAGCATACTTATTTATAAGATGGGTGAAACTTTTATAATAATAACTCCATGCACTTTCAACATCTGGAATAAGGTTATTTTCCCCCAATTAAAATGATATAAATCATGCAAAAAGTTTGTTCCATAAAATGTTTCATATCACGTATAATAATAATATTAATACATGGTTTGGATTTGGGAATTTTTATATTACAGCATTTCACTAGATTTGTAGCGAGACACAAACTGTTTTTTGTAAGCCTGTTTTCACTGAAGCTGGACTTTTCCAGCAAAATAAAAGCTCTACTGCTGTTTCCGTCAAAATAAAAGCTTAAAAGTGGGGTATGAATTGCTGAAAACTAGCGGTTTAAATGGGTAACGTTACTGCAGTCTAAAATCAACATATCTCTTTGAAGTGTAGAAATTAGGATTTTTGGGTGAACTATCCCTTTAGAACTTTTTTATCCCTTTAAATCTTTGTTTGGCAATATTTTAACACAGCTATTGTGTTAAATAATATAATAACACTTACACTAGTTTCTCTAGTTTACAGTATGGATCCTCCAGTAGAGCAGAGATCAGTTTCACTCCCGAGTCTCCTGGTTTATTCCAGCTCAGATCCAGTTCTCTCAGGTGTGAGGGGTTTGATCTCAGAGCTGAAATCAGAGCAGCACAGCCTTCCTTTCCAATACTGCAGCTCCACAGCCTGCAGAGAGTGAAGAACATGAATGATCTCAGAGATTGTGTTTAAATTTTAGGGTGAGAGTGTGTTTGTGTGTTTGTTTATATGAGCAAAATGTTTTCTATACACCAGGATCAGTGGTACAGACATGTCAACTTGCCAACACAAGCACAAGCTAAGAAACTGATTTAAATGCACTCTACCCACATAATTCCCGATAATGAACTAGTTTATCATTTTCATTCTTCAAAACTTTTGTAGTGCTATATAGGCAATAATGTGATGAAATCTAGGAAAACCCAACACATGGTGAAACGTTCCCTTTTTTAGGTTTTGATACCAAATGAAAGCTGGGTTCAAGCCCTTTTTTATTTTGTCCATAGCTTGAATGTAACAAAAATTATGACAATCTTAAGTTGGCTGATAGTTATGATTTTCCGGAATGTAATTTTGAGAAAAACAAGTTTAAAGTAAGAAGACTTTCACTTTCACTTCACGGGTTTAATAAGAGCTGTCTGTCAGCAACATCCAACTGGTTTTCCCAGATCACATCACGTGTTAAGAGTAACATATTACTGTTGTCGTTTTTTTTAAAGATTGTGGGGTGGTTGAGAGGGCAGGGAAATTTGTAAAATATACATCAATCTTTTTTTTTTTCTTCTCTCACGCAGAATTAGGTAAAATAGCATTTATGAATGCTGTCCGCTCTTATATAAATACTCTTCAACCAGATTACAATATTCAAGTCTTGGTGCCACTGAACACTTGCAAACCTGTTACTCAATAATTGGAGAAATATTTGTCAACTTGATAATTTATATTTTGTGACTTGTGTGTGGTAGTTTACAATTGGGCTAAAGATGGACCTATGTAAAAGACACATTTAAACTTTTTACAGACTTATGTAGCAAATGAGAATCGTTAAAATTACAGGCTTCTGTTTGAAACAAAAGTTTTGTTAATATTTTTAATTTGTATTCAATGTAATTAAATCAACAGATTTTCAATAACTAAAGAATGCAAAAAGGATGGTATTTGGGGTAAAAAAAAAAAAAGAGATAATCACCATAATTATTTTAATTAAAAATTATGTTTAAAAATATGATACTACTGACAAAATATAAATATATTTTAACTGAGATACTGTAAAAGCATATTAAGTTATTATGGGATCTTCAAGCAGTGAAAGAATCCTTCACAATCTTTTTCTTTAAAATAAAACATACCTGTATTTTTATTTAAATAAATCCATCTTGCAATGTACTCAGTTAATAAAAGTAAATTATCAGAATCAGAATCAAAACAAAAAAAAAATATATATATATATATATATTGGTATTATATGGTACAAGCATTGCTGAAGGTCTTTTTTTATAATTAACTTAGATGTTATGCAATACATATTACTTTAGTTCAAATATTTGTATCAATATTGTGGACATTTTGCCCCATACTGATGAGGCCATCATTGCCACCTCATATATTTCTATATTTTCCCTTTGGAAGATGCATTCAATATTCATTTGCCTGAAAACTCGGAGGCGACTCATGCAACCGTACTCACCCAACTGTACTCTAATACTGGTGTGCCATAATAACAGAAGCATTTCTAGATTCTAGCAGTCACTGTAGCTGTTATATATATATATATATATATATATAAAAAAAAAACAATACAGTGCTGGTTTTGAGAAAAGGCTATATCATAATGAATAAGATTGTAATTAATTAATTTACATTGATTTACATTTCTTTTAAAAAAGGTGTGGACTGAGAGTGAGAGGACAACAATCAAAACCACTGCTATAGAAAACATCTGAGTAATTTTGCTTTTTTACTTGAAACCTAGTTACTGAGATGTGATGAGACTCACTGTAGTTTCTCCAGTTTACAGTGTGAATCCTCCAGTAGAGCAGAGAGCAGCTTCACTCCTGAGTCTCCTGGTTTATTATCACTCAGATTCAGTTCTCTCAGGTGTGAGGGGTTTGATCTCAGAGCTGAAATCAGAGCAGCACAGCCTTTCTGTGTAATACGACACCTGGAAACACTGCAGAGAATATATCGAAAATTAAAGATGAGTTATTAGTGCTTGACTCATGTGTTCAGTGTAATTGCTGAAAAACACAGATGTCGTAGATATCACTTATTAAACCAGGCACAAAGAGTGACTCAGAGTCAAGTCCCATTTTAAAAGACTTCAGACTCAAATGGAAATGACTTCAGATTCGACTCAACAAATAGGACCCAAATATTCCCATAAATATTCCCAAAAGTACTTGAAAGAATATTTTATTACTATAAATATTGCTATAAAATTTTCAACCTTGACTATTGAAGAGCATTTTGTATTTTAATTTGTATTCAGCCTGCTTAAAGTGGAGCAGTACAGGCTGTGTACATTGCGATCATTTGTTTTCCTGATTTAATACTGAATGCAGAAATATGAGAAAGCAGCAAATGATTTTTTTTTTTTTTTTTTTTCATTTTTGTAAAAAAAAAATCTGAATTTGGCTTTTTTTATTTTATTTTATTTTTCGGTATAGAAAATGGATAAAATTTGATCTCCACATGTAGGTGGACATGAAACACACCGTTCCACTGATTGGTCAAGCAAAGATCAATTTGTGCTGTACAAACACTTGTTAATAAAGGTTACAAGTTAGTCAGATTGCAAGTGATGCCCAACTGGAATCCTCACTTGATGTCAAAATGAGTCCTTACTAGGGGTGCGCCGATCCCATATTTAGTATCGGTATCACTCCAAAACTGTCCTTTTCTTCTGGATCGGAGTATCGGACAGACGAGACCCAGCCGTTCCATAGTTTAATGTGAGGTACAGATGAATATTTAAGTTCACGTAAACTCTACTCTCCGCTGCGGCTGTCTGTCATCCTCCATTCAGTATTCAAACTGTGTGTCACATTCAGTTACGACAGTCAAGATGAAAAAATCCAAGAAGATTAAATGTTCCTAATGATGTTATACTTGATCTATAAATAAAGATAAATGGTTTTGCATAAAATGACTTTACCTTGCTGGAGTCTCGTGCTGTTTCTAAATTGTGTTAATTTCTACTGGGTATCTTTTAGATCACAACACTGGAGTAGAGAGCATTATGAATTGTTCTTCATGAGCACAGTAACTGAAATTTAAAACCGTTAAAATAAAAGGCTGCTACGCATCAACATCTCTTCCCTTTGTGCTTTGAACTTCTCTAAGTGGAGCTCTGTGTCTGTGCGATGTGACTCTGTGTTGCTTCAAGCGCATCATTCTGACCACAAACATTTTGTGCCGCTCTGTATTTGGATCCTTTCGTTTCACCTTTGTGCAATGAATGATTATTAATAGTCTTTCTTGTTCATCTTATCTATCATATGTCTTTGCCTCATTACTGTGCTATGCATTTAATAGAAATGTCTTTTAATTGATAGTACATATTTATATATAAATATATTACTTGTTTTTCATGAATGTATTTTACAACAATACAAAAAGCAACATGTAACATTTTACAAGGTAAAGTAGTGAAGTGAAGTCCTTCAATTATTCACAATATTCAATGTTTTTTTTTTCACTAAGTTCAGATTTTATAAAATTGTGCACTCATGATTTTTCTATAGTATCTTTTGCTACTGAATTATCCACTAACCTAGTTTACAACAGTATTTTTGTCATAGATTATGATATTTTTCTTTATAATGAAGTTGTCTATATTTAGCAAATTGTGTGTAACACACAAAAGAGTGATGATTGTCACGTACAAACAGGGATGAGACCAGAAGCTGAGGTAAGTTGCAAACCAAACAAGAGTTTTATTAACTGATATGAAAACAATGGAATGCAAGACAAAATGGAGTAGTTGTAATCTTATCTGACAGTCCTTAAGTGGAAGAGTAGAATGCAGTCCAATGGGGAAAGCCACATTGAAACCAGCTAGCAACAGGGGAGTCCAATGAGAAGGAGAAACAGTGAGGTCCAGAGCTAGCATAAGGGATGAGAACGGTAGACCAGTGTCTGAAGGTGAGAGTCTTTTATAGGGCGTGGCAGGATGAGATTCAGGTGCGGGTAATTAGAACTCCGTTGATGTGGAACAGTTGGGCAGTGCTACTGGTGACGTGGCAGGTGGAGGTGGCTGTGGTGAATGCCTGACATTGATCAGGTCAACACACACTGAGGAATAAAAATTCTACACTGAAAAAAACTGTGCTGGTATCGGATCGATATTGGTATTGGTTGATAATCAGAATTGTTGGTATCAGATCAGGATAGGTTCTGAAAAAGTGGCATCAGGCCAACCATAGTCCTTACTCCTGGAAAGTTGTTGTGTAAAGTGTTAGTGCTGCAGAGGTTTTTTTTTTTTTTTTTTTTTTTGCAACATTCATCAGATGGTTTGTGTGTTATTTGAGGCTGAGACTAAATGACCAGACAATACTTTGCTAATTTAAGACATTTCTGAATGCTGTCAAACTAAACATGGTTAATGTCATTGAAGATTTCTGCACATGTATATCTGACGTACAAAGTGTCGTGAAATTATGGCTGTCACATGATTACTAGTGATGGCGAAGTGAAGCGTTCTGAACCAGTGAAGCTTTCAACACAATTGTATCGGAAAAAGATTCATTACCCAAAGCTTTTCAAAACGGCTCATACTGGCCATCTAGTGATCATAAAAATGAATAACACCTTCCAAAATGCGGCAGCCGCTGGTTTCACATCTGGTTCTACAATTGATTCTTTGTTTTATTTTATTGTATATAAATAATGGTCATTGTCAAAGTCATTCATTTGTGTCGTGTACTAGCACTAAAATAAGTAAAATAAATGAAACATAAATTCATAAATTAAATCTATGACCCAGCAAACACAGAACGTTCCCCTAACGTTCTCCTATGGTTCCCGTTTGATTATTAATTTGGGAACCAAATGAGAACGTCCTAAAAATGTTCCCTGTAGGTTCTTTTTTTAATGTTCCCTACAGGTTATTTTTAGGTTTTATTTTTATAACCTACAGAGAACATTCCTGGACGTTCCCTGCAGGTTATTTTTAGATTGTATTTTTACAACCTACAGGGAACGTTCTGGGAACCTACAAGGAATGTTCCGGGAATGTTCCCAGAATGTTCCCGATAGGTTCCCAGAACATTCCCCTAACCTACAGGGAACATTCTATTTACGTTAAGAAAACTTTAATGGCTAACCAACAGGGAACGTTTTGGGAACCAACAATTGTTAGCTGGGGATCTGTTTATTTTAACTCTGCTTTCTTTTGAGCTCAATATATAAATTACTATTAAAAAATAGATAAATAAACAATGCTAACACATTAAAATGTAATACAACGTAAAGGAAACAGCACTGAGGTTCGCTTTAGTTTGAACCAGATACTGAAGCAGTCATGCGGTTTTCAAATTATCTAGCATCGGATGTCATAGATCAAGTGCTTTTCGCAAAACTAATCAAGCTCCGATACAGTGCTTCAATAGGTGTGTTCGACTTGAAGGCTTGATGGCTACAGATGGCGATCAACAAGATTAGCCGAGGGCAGTCAGGGAGGAGTTGAAAACGGAGCTGTCAAGTCTGACACTTTCTGCTCTCGTTAGTGACGCTCTCGCGGTGTTTGCATCCTCTGTCACTGATGAAGTGAAAAGCTAGCTGTATCAACAATTTTTTTTGTTATATTTGTTGGACCAGGTATCAGTACACTCAATTAGGAGTGCAAACATGCCGTATGCCGTAAAGCGATCAGACATTATCGACACCAGTATGGATGTCCACGATTCCTGCCGTAAACGAGTTTGATCTCTGCGGGACTTCACTCCCTGTCACTCCTAGCAATCCAGCTGTTCCTAAAAAAGGTAAGCCTGCAAGTCCAGATGAGGCCATCATTTCCACACTCTCCTCGTTGATCAATACTCGGTCTGACGAGCTTGAAGGAATGATTAGCGCCAATGCTCTTAAGATAGAAGGGCTGAAAAAAAACGATAGACTTTGTATGTGCTGAAGTACAAGATCTGAAGAAGAATGTGAAAGACGTAGATTCCAGGCTTAAAGATCAGGAACGTCTCACGGGCACATAGGAAACGCGCATCTCTGATCTGGAGAGATACTCTCGCAGGTGGAATTTGAGATTGTTTGGAGTGCCTGAGACATTTAAAGGAAGATATCAGATCCGAGGTCATTCTAATCTGCAGCGAGACTTATTCCGAGGGCAAGAACAAGTATCCTGATGTTGTTGACACAGTGCATTGGCTAGGGAGAAGAGGTGACAACACAAAACCTTGAGCCATCATCATGCAGTTTACCTCACGGGTTATCCGCAATGCCTTGTGGAAAGCTGCCAAGAAGTCCCAGTTTCTCAAGGACAACAACCTACGCTTCGCGGAGGATCTAACTGCGCTAGACCGGGAGAGACGGAAGAGTTTGTGGTCAAAAGTGAGAGAGGCGAGGGCTGCTGGAAAAACAGCCTATTACATCGGAGCTCATGCGTTCATTGAAGGAGCGGAGATTACTTTGTGAGTTCCATCTGAGGATTGTGTACTTTTTCAAAGATGGTGACTGTTACCTGTCACTATGGCATTTAAGCCATCACCATAATACAGCTGGACCTTTAATTTGGTCATTTAAAATGGTAAGTTAAGCTCTGTTCATCTCAGTTTTCTTTTCATCTATCAGTCAGTAGTGACTGTTTGCCCTTGTTTTGATTCACGTTAACAGCTGTTAATTGCTGTTTGTTTGTCAATGTCGATATCGTTCATTTCTCTTAATGCCAAGGGTCTAAGAAACAATGTAAAGCGCAAAGCCCTCTTTTTGTTTGTTAAAAACCATGGTTCAGATTTTTGCTTTTTGCAAGAAATCCATTCCACACAAGATGATGTGAAATTTTGGAGATCCCAGTGGGGCAGCGATGTATTGATGTCACATGGCACAGAGCGATCAGCAGGTGTCGCCATTTTAAAAAACAAGTTTGCTGGAGAGATACTACACCTTGTCACCTCTTACAGACCACAGTGCTATCTCTCTCAAGATTTGTCTTTTCCGTATCCCTTGATTTCAGCTCATCTCCTTCTTATTGGAAATTAAACAACTCTCTTCTCCTTTTTGAAGATGTTAAAAAGAATATTACATTACTGATTGGGCAGTACTGGAGAAGAGCTTTAGTGTTAAATTCATATTGTTGCCAGTGGGAGCTGTTGAAGTTTGAAATGAGTAAATATTTTAGAAAATTCAGTAGTGATTTAGCTAAACTTAGCTAAGCAGAAGAAAATAAGGTGGTGTCTAGAATTGCAATACTTTCTTCCAACCCCCCAGAACTCTTTTCTGAATCTGATAAGCTTGAGTATGCTGACCTGCAATCTAAATTAGATGAGATGTACACTTATAGGGCTCAGGGTGCTTACATTAGATCAAGACAAAAATGGATGGAGGAGGGAGAATGTAATATTGAGGGTACACTCACTATAATTCTCAGGTAACTGCAGATTTCTGTGCTAAATTTTACAGTAATCTTTATAGAAAAAAATACTCTGAAGAGGCAGCCCGTACGTTTTTGGAGTCTATTAAAAATTGCAAGACTATCTCAAGAAATGACAGAGATCTCTGTTATAGTGAAATTACTTTATCTGAAGTTAGTAACTTGATTCTAGATCTCAAAAACAATATATCTTCCGGAACGGACTAGCTTACCGTAGAATTTTATAAACAGTTTTCTAAAGAATTGTCTCCTTTTTTACTTAAGGTTTTTGAAGAAAGCAAACAGAATGAGGCTCTCCCCCCTCGACTCTCACTCAAAGTCTAATTACCTTAATTTCGAAACCCAAAAAAGATTTGCTTTCAGTTGACAATTGGCATCCTGTTTCTCTGCTTAACAATGATTATAAAATTCTAGCTAATATATTTGCTAAAAGATTAAAATCGGTACTTGGTTCTGTAATAGATGAGACGCAATCAGGCTTTTTGAACAAAATGGAAGTGCTTCGATTAAATTAAAGAATGGCACTTTGCCAAGGTTTAGTTTATCTAGAGGAGTGAGACAAGGGTGTCCGGTCATACATCACGTGCTTTTCTAAAAACTAATCAAGCTCTGATACAGTAGTATCAGAGAGTCGCAACCCTGTTCCTGAAGGCACCTCAACTTTACACATTTTGGATAAATCTCTCTTATCAAACACACTTGATTCAACTCATCAGGTCATTAGTAGAGCACTCTGTGATGTTAGCTCAGTGTGTCACATAAGAAAGACCTCAAAATATACAGAAACATGGTAGAGAGACAAAGGCCTACTGTATACAATAAAGTCAATAAAACAAAGACACTGTAAAATACTCACTCAACCTTTCTAGATGCTTTGATCACTGGCAGCAGCCTCAGGAGACATTCTTCT
>JAHKKF010528702.1:0-12398 GCA_019740295.1 Labeo calbasu
TTTTCCATCTTGGCTTTATTTTTGTTAAATAAATAATGACACAGTGTGATGTGTCATGTGATGATGTTTATCTGAGGATTTATTTTCCAAATTTTAAGACCTGCCAAGAACCAGATAATGTCCTGATACAGAAAGCCATGGAATTCAATAGGGTGTCCTAACTTTTTCATATGACTGTTTCCCCCTTTAGTAATAGCTTATTTTGAAAGCGCCGCAATTTTTCTCTGATTCCACAGGAGGTGCAGTGGTCACATGGTACAAGCCGTAACTCTCAGAAAACTCCCAGTTCACAAGTTGTAATTACTAGCCATGTGTGCAACGACTAATTTGATAGTCGTTTAAACGAAAGTTTTGTATCTGACTAGTTGATTAGTCTAAAAGCAAGATACCCCCAAAAGATGGTAAGAAAAAAACCTATGTATGTGCATGTATATAATAGCCTACATTTGAAATACTTATCTATAAATCACACTGTCAAATCCCTCAATGAGTTCCGCTTTCTGTACTTATATGCCTCACATTATCATCATTTAATTTTAGGCAGTCGTTAAAAAGGAAACAAAAGAAGAGCATACACTCAACGTCAGACACTGCATAGCTTATTTATTCAAATCAGCTGGGGAAATACAGAACAATCTAAAATCAATCAATAGCCTGACATATTAAACATATTTAAAAAAAAAGTCAAAAACAATAGAAATGTTTATCAAGGAATAGCATTAAAATAGCTTTTAAAAACTTGCAGCAATGCAACAATGTCCATTTTACATACGCAAGATCATGCATTTTTGTTCAGTAAATTATCAACGTGCTGGTGTACTACGAAAAAAGGCACTCGGCAGGAACTGAAGTCGCAGGCATTTTTTTTTGTTTGTTTTTTTCTGTCGTGTAGTCAACTATTGTTTTCAGTGTCGACTAGTAGGAGCTGTACCGTTTAGTCCAGTGGTTCTTAACTCCAGTCCTCGGGGCCCACTGCTCTGCATATTTTGTATGTTTCTGAATCTGACACACTCAGTTCAGTTCATGGCTCTTTCTCCTAACGAGCTGATGATCTGAATCAGGTGTGGTAAATGAGGGAGACATACATAATGTGCAGAGCAGTGGGCCTCAAGGACCGGAGTTGAGAACCACTGGTTTAGTCAACTAGTCGATTAGACCCGCACATCCCTAGTAATTACTTGTTCTACGTTTTTACAAGTTGGTGTCTGTAATTACGATAATTACTATATGGCGTGAACGCATCTTTACTCTATTTAATTTCAACATGAAACATGAAGACAGAACGGGACCTATCAAGCAGTCCCGCCCCCTTTTTTAAATAGCCAATAGTGTTTAGTTTATACCACAGTTTGAGCTGTTGAGCTTGGTAAAGCTGCATTCGACAGTGTATGACAGCCACAATCTCATCCATATCGCTATAAAATATATCATTCTGTGTATAATTCATATAGGTCTGGAATGTTTTGTGGTTGGCACCAATTCACGCATATGATCTGCTCTTTGCTATCTTGTCTCTGGACTGGATCAGACGGATCAGTTCACGTGACACAGTGCGAAACCAGAATTTTTTGGCCCCAATGGAAAGCATATTTACACTGAAACGTTACCTATCCCCTTCAGCATCTATTTATAGTGTAGGGGGCGGGATGCTTCGGATTCTAGAGAGCATTTGATTGGACAGAATGGCCACGTTCACACAGCAGTAGAATAACTGGATATAAACTTTAAGATGACACACAGCTTATTTCTCCGTCACTGTAAGTTACCGAAACCACCAATTAAAGCACGCAGCACTTGGTAGACACGCATTTACATTTAAAAGCTGCTGTCAGTTAATGATGATTTGATGGATGAACTCGCGGCTGATTGGACTCTTGTCATCAGAAAGCAGTAATACTTGAGTTTACTGTGATACTGTGAGTTTGATTATAGAATACGGTTGTCACACTCGTAAATAACCATAATGCATGTGAACGTATCAGTATTAAAGACTCAAATACGGTATTGACAACCGTATTCTGCTGCCAAAAACACAGTGTAAATGTGGCCATAGTTTTATATGAGAGGGTAAAGTGCAGGGTGACGTCATCAAAATTGTTGATTCAAGTTAGAGACTGTAAGTTTTGAATGCTTATATCTTGAAATGTAAAATGTGTCATTGTTTTGGAGCACCCTAGCTTATAGATAACCTTAGGGCTAACATATTCATACTAAATGGCCAAAAAAAAAAAATTTCATGGAGACTATAGAGTGGCACATTCAACAACCTGTCGTTTTGGCAGATCGGCTTCAATATAAGCTGTTTTTAGACTAAAGAGAAAGTTTGGAGTTCTGATAAAAAGATCAAGGGAATTGATCTTTGATTTCTCAGTTCATGACCCCTTTTAAACTAGCTTTAAAACTTTTTTGAATGTTTTTTATAGATGTTATTAAATAAGGAAGTGGACAGAAAAAGCCAGCTTCCAAACCATGTCTTTTCTCAAATATTTATTGATATATTTATAATAATGTTTTATATTTTACAGCTGTCAGCTGTCAGCTGTCAGTTCACGTGAAATGGAATGCATTGTCACGTGCCCTTGTGTATCACATTATCTGTACACTATAAAGTAGCTCTGGCTGGTAGTATCATGAAAGTTTGTTTTCACAGTGAATGTGAAAAATTGACCAGGGGTTACTCAAAACAATTCTCAAAGAAAATCACCAGTTGTAAAAACAGAACATGTTATTTATTTTTTCTATGCTCTCTGCAAAGATTTCCTGTAGCCATGGGTACACCGGTGACAAAATCAACAGAAGAACACATTTAAAATGTACAATTTTATTCCTAAGACAAAACAGACAAAATAATTGATGACTCATGGGTGTGTCCAGTTTTCTCTAATCAAATGCTGCATGTCATTGTCTCTCACCACAGGCCCCTAATTTGAAATATCCTGGATGCTCCACAGGTTTTCACAGAATTTTGAATTTTTAAACTTTTAAATGATTCTTTACAAACTAGCACATTCAAAAGCAATGCATATTCATGTTAAAAAAAACATTAATAATTAATATTGAATAATTAAATGATACAATACAATAATTATTGTAAAGCACATTTAAAAACAACCGAAGCTGACCAACTGATTCAACCAAATGATTCAATGGCTAAGTTTACACTATAATAAAAGCAGCCTATATTGTAGATTCCGTAACGTTACACATGTTCAAAGGTGATTTTGCATTTTGTTGACTGTCCCGCAGCGAGACGCGGAGTAAGGGAGGTGTGTGAAAGCCGGCGGCCTGTTTCCCATTCCCATGGAGGACGTGCAGATCAGGTTTCCTGTCACGTGTCAGAGTTGAGGGTGACACAGGAGAGTGCTACGTGACCAGCACTGCATTGTGTCATGTTGTGATGACAAAACACTCCCCCGCTTGACCGTTTTCTCTCCCACTTTAGCACAGTGTCAGATGAATTAACCTTTTAATTGAGTTACTTACATGATGTGCTTTTAATTCATCAAACTAATGAGATGAATTCAGTATTTGCTAATGACACAAACTCAATATTTGCTAAGGAAAGCACCCAAATAAAGATTTTATTACATTGTTGAGACTAAATGACAAAACGTTGCTTTAGAAGTCAATATATTGTATTTCCATACCATTGAACTAAGGCCTACAAATGGTCTACAGTCCGCAGCAATCCATTTAGCAAACAGTTGTTTCCTGCTTTAGACAGATAGAGAGTCTTTGGCCACTACATGACATCTCTACTAAAATTACATTCTTTAAATATTAACATATTTTTATTTTTTATTTTTTTTGTATGTTGAAAATATACAGAATAATATGTCATGATAATATTTTACAGCATATTTAAAAATACATAAGTATTGTCGCTTTTCCCACATTAAAAATGTGACTGTGATCTGTGAAAAAAGAAATATGGCACTGTGTGTATATAAATATTTTTTAACACACACACATGCTTTATGTAAACCCATGTGGTATCTGATGAAAGAGAAATGAATATAAGCACTAGTTTCCCATATATGGAAATGTAGTGTTTAATATATCATTATATTTTTTAGTATCCTCCCATATGTTTTTGTTTCACAAGAGAGCAGAATCCAAAACATTCAAAAATGATACATGATAATGCCAACATTTTTGTACATTTCAGTCATTTGACTGTGAAAAGTCTTGTAAATTTACGGCCTCCTTCTGAGAAACTTGGCCATGGGAGACGGGATTTGTATTCGTGCTTCACTGAATGTGTCAAATGGCTTCCTCAGCGGAAAAAAGGAACGGGCCGAAGACACGACACGTCACGTCACTCTCTAGGAGTCATCTAACTTTGGCAGTGTGTCAGATGTATAGTCCAGAGTGTTTACATAAGAGATAAACAACTGTGTAGGCAGTGGAAGGGAAACGACCTCATTGCCTCCACAATGATTTTGGGTCACACAGACACGATAGCGCGCGGTGTCTGCTGCTGAGCCCTGGATTTTTATTCTGCCTCGTTTGCACTGGCTGTCACCTCTGTTTGTGCCGCCTGCAGCAAAGCACTGTGGGGACCTGTGATGTCATCCATGTGTGAGTGCACTTAAGGCCTTCCCACACTGAGCTATTAAAATTCAAACGGCTGCGCGAGACAGTGTCAGATCTCAGAGGAATGAACTTCTGTCTCTTCATGAGAAAACACAACTTAGATAAACACAACTGGGTGAACGGTATCCTGTTACACAGACTGCTTACTGACAATAAACTGCATTTGTTTATGTAATCGAGAAACCCACCGATGACGCAGGCAGAAAACCGTTTATTTTCATACTTGTAGATGTTTTTTTTTATCATACTATAAAAACATAAGCTAAAACAGAGTACAAACTCAACTGGAGTTGATATCTGATGACTGAATCAAATGGAAAAACACTAAATAGCTTCACCGCAATGGAAAATGTCTCATAAAAAGTCAAAGACTTTTGAATTGCTTTAAAATCTACACAGGCATTATCCTGCAACGATTTTCAATATTTAGTCCATATATTCACTAAAATAATTATGCTGCTGACATAGCTAATTTACAATGGGAAAAAAAATGAATTTAGAATTTAACAATGAACATATAATTAAGCATTCTGTTCTTTATTTTCACATTCCTAAACAACTGACATGAGACTGGTGTTGGCATTTAAGACTCAACAAGGCTGCATTTATTTGATCAAAGACACAGTAAAAGTATTTTTGTGAATATCAAAACTCTTTGATTAACAAAAGAACAGCAACAACCACCATAAGTAACAGTTTCAAAGTCGTCACAGATACACAACAACAAACAATTAATTCCAATGGCATGAAGGTAATGTTGACACTGGCTGGAAAATTAACTTTATGAATGTTGAGCATTACGTAAGATCTGAGGAAAAAAAAGTCCACAAGATTATAGATTAAACATAACACACAACAGCCTACGTGATACGTTGTCAAATTCATGTATCTCTGAACCACTCTCTATCTTGAACTTTTGTATAGCACTAAAATCTGTCTGCTAGACTAACTATAGTCTCGTGTTGCCGAAGTTCTGATCTTTGGAGACAGAATTAAAAAAAATCCTCAAGGTATTAAAGACATCGAGGCTGTTTTTCCTGAATAACGCCCCCATCTAATACAGTTAGCCTCTCCCTGCGGAGAAGAAAAACTCCTAATAATCCATTTGCGTCAGCAACTTCGGAAAATCGCTTTTGTGTTGATTTATACACATTTCAGTAATGAGGAAAGATCGTCCGGTCACTGAATGAAGGAGCATTGTTAGTCGCTATCGCAATCGCCGTGATTACAAATAATCACTGCAATGAAGGTTTCATTAGAAGCCAATTTATCAACTGCCTTGGCACCTTTTCTCAGACAGATATCCAGAAGATAATAATGCCTTTAGGCGATGTACCATCATGAAATTTACGAATGGTATGTGATTAAGGAGATTTCAGTGTAGTTTGAGTGAAAATATGATGTTGACGTGTATATTTAACATTTTTGAAGTGTTTCAAAGGTTAAGTGCTTCATACCTCATGCCAATTCAAGGGCGCCCTCCTCTGGTCCAGACCAAACGTTATACACACAGTCTGAGGTAATGAAATACACTATGACATTAAAAAATACAGACATTATTTTTAGTAATAACTCAAGCAAGTAATTCGGAACAGATTATAAGCCCCATTATGATTATGGTCTGTTTGTTTATACAATGAAATAAAGTGTGAGGGTCAACAAAGCCAGCTGAGACATTAGCCTTCAGGGTGGCTGATTCACAAATGAGCTCAAATGTTTGTAATACAATAACAGTATGTGTTGGAAGGGTAGGGTTATTAACTGCCTCTCTAGAATGCTCTGTCTTCTTACAGTCACAGGGTTAATTATTCACTCGAATGAGCCACAAACTCTTCTCTGCAGTCCTTTGGATCAGAGAATATTGAGTCAGATTTCTTAAGTCTTAAGGAAAACAAACTGCATCCAAATACAGGAACAACAGCACAGATCTTAATCATAACGGGTATGATCAACCCTGTATAAGTTTGTTTAGTGGGGATCCTAACCTTATGCTCAAATTAGTTTACTGCAGCTCAACCCTGATAGCACAGGTACATCTCGGAGATGTCTATTTGACGTCTGCATTTACATCTGCAAGATGCATTTTTAGATAGTTTGCTCATCTGCAATACGTCTATAGGACATTTCTGATCAGATATCAAATAGACGTCTATTAGATGTCTTTAAGATGTTTATAATTTAGAATGTACAACTGACATCTTACAGACGTCTGCCAGATGTTTGTACACAGCAGATGCTTTCCAGATCAAGTGATCTTTAACAGACATCTGATGCCAAGGTCATGGAGTATGACTTATACAGATTATTTTTATAAGCAAGGTCCAATAATATATTTTCATAATCTGTTTTTAATGATTTATTTCTGAGTTTGACAGTAAATATATGGTCATTATAATACAAGAACAAAAACATAATATGCATTATGAATGTCTACTACTACTACTACTACTACTACTAATAATAATACTAATTATCATCATAATCATTATCATCATCATAATCATCATCATCACAGTGCATGTTTTATGCAAAGTTGTTTTGCAATGTATGGATTCTAAAAAATCATTTTTATCAATAGTTTTTCTCATAGATAAATCATATATCTCATAGTTTTGGGTTATGTATGGACAAAATATGCTTTTGAGAATTAATCATTATTGTTTTAAACAATATTATATTAAAACAGGAGTAATTATCCAAAGAATATATTTTAAAAAAAGAAAACACAGCACTTAAAGACAAAAACTGGCACTTTAAGTATTTAAAAGTGAAAAGGTGAAAAGCCAAAAACATGTTTCTTCTTTCTGCCTGAAGCTGTGCTCTGAGCACTGGCTGTGACGTCAGTTCATCATCAAATGCACACAGCTACTCTTCTTCCCTTCTTTTCACTCTGCCCTCCAGTTACCCTTACTGTCTAGTTCTCTGACTCGTTCAACAGCCTCTTTCATTCTTCAGCCTTCTGATAACCTTTTCATTTAGAATCTCAGAGCCACTTTAGTGTGTCTTTTCTTCTGTGTCTTTCTCCTTGCACAGTGATATTTCATACCTCGCCATATGAAGAAGCAGCTGAAAGCTGAGTGGAGGCCGGGAAGGGCGGAAGCCTGGAGTGGGGCTAATGGGATGTCATTTCCATGATTTATTATGGCATTCAGGGGAATGACGCAAAAGACTCAAATTGAAACCAAAGCTGTTTTTCCTTACGTCATGTCTACCCAACCATCGACTCTCCCAGCAACTTGCCCATTACGATTTCAAGCGCAAGCACAATCACCACCTTTTCCTGCGTTTCAGAATCAAATAGCTCCACTCAATGCCTCGTATTATGTGGCGTTCTGGCCGGCTGTGTCGGCAGCGCTCTCTGGAGGGGCCGAGTAAGTCTAAAACACCTCGGTCTTTATTAAACATTGACTTTCCCAGCAGGAGAATGTGGATGCATCTGTGTTTCTCTGCAAAATAAAATGTGAGTATGTGGTTGAGTATTTGACTTGCGTGTTTGTGTACATGTGCATCTATGTATTTAGGGGCAGATGGACTAACTTGTTCCTCTCCTGTCTCCACAGGTTTGACAGGACCAATTGGCTTGTTTATTCTCTGTCAACTTCTCATCTGAACATGTTTGGAACTGACAGGTCTGTCGTTCTGAAGGAAACAGTGTCCAGTGTTTGAAGGAGTTGTGTGTTGTTTATTAAAGCACCAGGTGAAGGGTTGACATATCACATAAAAAGGTCTAAATAAATAAAGTTATGTTTGGGTAGAAGATTGAATTCTCAAAACAAGCCTATTAAAAGCCCAACATTATAACAGACCACAAGAATGCACCACAAGAATTAAAAAAGAAAAAAAAAAACATTAGCAGTAAAAAGGCATTTAATATTAATTTATCGTAAATTAAATAGTTCAAAATAAAGTATATAAATATTATTGAATAAAAAGAATATTAAAATTAATAATAAAGCAACATTAATTTATAATGAATCAACATTTTTTAATATTTAATTTAATAAGGTTTAAGCTTTATACTTAAGTACATCTGTGGGCTGACATTATAAAATAACTGCAGGGGGTCTCAGGTATTTTCAAGGACAAAAGTTTGGTACAACTGTCATAAATTATGCCTAGGTATTAGGCTTTTTTTCTTTACAAATTTAAAGCTAAAAACACAGAATAAAATTTGACATTGATGAGTTGGCCTGAATATCAAAGGAAAAACAGCCAACAACTGTCCATCTAGCTAGCATGTCTCCTTCAATTCTGTTTAAAAATATCTCAAGATGCATTTCATGAAATTGGCTGAGTGAATATCCAGTGTGAGCCCTACTGAAAAATACAGGATTGCTGGTCACCAGCATAAGGTATGTTTTGCATGCTGGGACCAGCATGAGATGCTGGTTTGCTGGATCCCAGCATGAGATGCTGGTTTGCTGGTCCCCAGCATGGGATGCTGGTTGTTAATTGCTGTTATCCAGCATGGGATACTGGTTGCTGGTTTGCTGATCCCCAGCATGGGATGCTGGTTGCTGGATCCCATTATGGGATACTGGTTGTTAATTGCAGTTCTCCAGCATGGGATACTGATTGCTGGTTTGCTGGTCCCCAGGATGGGATGCTGGTTTGCTGATCCCCAGCATGGGATGCTGGTTGTTAATTGCTGTTATCCAGCATGGGATTCTGGTTGCTGGTTTGCTGGTCCCCAGCATGGCATGCTGGTTGCTGGATCCCAGTATTGGATACTGGTTGTTAATTGCTGCTATCCAGCATGGGATGCTGGTTGCTGGTTTGCTGGATCCCAGCATGGAATACTGGTTTCTGGTTTGCTGGTCCCCAGAATGGGACGTTGGTTGCTGGTCCCAACAAACTAGCATAAACCAGCTTGGACCATCTTAGAATCCATGCTGGTTTATGATGGATTTCTCAAATAAGGGGGTTTTGATATATTTAACATATATTTTCTAAAATGTGTACATTAGCAATAAAAGAATGAGTAATTGTGTCCAGACTGCTAATACGTAAAAAGTATTATCACACAGCTCTATATAAAGTTGAATATTGATGTAAAGCTTTATATCGTATATAGCAAATTGTAACTGCTTGGCTCCAGGTGCTTATGGGAAAAGATGGATATATATAAAGAGCTCAGATGCAAAAGCCTCTAAATTCTTTTGACATTTTTCTTTAAAATAAGCATTTTTTTATGCTCCTATGAATAGGTTTCTATGTAAGTACCGGCACTTCTAATTGAGCTGAGGCTGGGATTTAGCGAGTTTGAAGTAAAAGTAATTGATGGACATATACTATGTGTCAAAAGCATTCACTCAGTATCATCTCATTTTTGACTGAGGTGGCTTTTAGCTGGTTTTGCATCTGAACACACACACACACACACACACACACATATATATATACACATATACATATAATGTATGTGTGTGTGTATGTGTCAAACTTACAGTACGGATACGGATAGAGAGATATATACTAGAATCTTGGTTGCTTGTATCATTGCAAATTGTAACCTATATTATTGCCTAAATCTTATCTGCTAAATGTGATTATAAAGCATTAAGATATTAAGATATTATATACATTAGCATTATGATTCTATGTTAAGCTTTGAAAAATGTGTACTACGAAGAGTGCTGTACAAATAAATTTGACTTGACTTTTTGGACTTAATAGACTATTTCACTTGTTCTCTCTGACCATAAGTGAACTGTGAAAGAAATTACACTGAAATAAATCTCCAATTATTCGCACAGTCGACTCTCATGGCTATCATCACTGGACATGAGAACAACCAACAGATTGAAGGATGTTGGCAGAGTCATTCTTGCCATAAATGTTTGTTGTGCTCTTGGAGGTTATCCAGCATGCTGGGTTTAAAGAGTGCTGAACACCAGCTGATACAGATATTTGCGCACACGCACACGCACACGCACACACACACACACACACACACACACACACATTCCTTAACCCTCTTGTCTGAGGAGCTTAAAAACATAATGATGAGTTTGACTGACCACAGCCTTAGGCTGAAAAACCACGGCATGTTCTTGGCAGTAAATCTTGTTATACAAGTTTGTCTTTACAACACTCCAACATACAAATCATGCTGACAGACAAAGCCACAGCAATGTTTCAAGTGCAGGGAATTGTGTGGCTGAACACTGTAGCCGCAGCAGTGAGTGATGAATTGCATGTCAATCACAGTAAACTTCTGGAACTTTTAGAACTGGCTCCCTTCAACACACTTTTAGCTTCTTGTATTATATGCTGGACTGTTATGTTTTGTTATGTTTAACTATTTTAAAACAAAAAAGTTTTGTTCATAACAATGTGGTTGTGTCTGTATAAAAGGACCAACATTTTGCAGAGTTTAACTCCAACCAGCTCCAACTCATGTGCCTGGAGGATTCTAGTAAGTCTGAAGACTTTGATTAGCAGTTTAATGTGTGTTTAATTAGGGTTAGAACTCAACTCTGCAGGGCAGTAGCCCTCAAGGAGAATGTTTGGACACCCTATGGCATAGGGGCTTAGAATAATATGGGTGAGGGTAAATGATAACACAATTCTTTTTTTTTTTTTTTTTAATATATTTTTATCATATTAAACCGTGTAGTGGTCATTTTAAAGAAAGAACAACTACAGAATATTTTACAGGAACAAATGATCAGGAATTACTATTAGGCCTAGATGTTTCCTTCTTAGTTTTAAAGAGCTGTTAGAATGAACCCTTAAAAAATGCACTTAAACAACAAAATGTTAAAATGCTTTAATAATAAAAAGGACAACTCTAATGGAAAACATGTATACAGACAGAAAATGATCTCATTTTTTCATGTTCTTATATGCAGCTGACATTCATAAAGTCATAAAGGTTTATAAAGCTAAAGCTGAAGAGGATTTCATTCACTATTGATGGGCAACTCTACACTCAATGCTAGGTTAAAAACAACCCAACTTGGGTTATTTGGCAACTCAGTGCTGGGTAAATATTGGACAGGACATATGCTGAGTTATTTTAGTCCCAACCCGTTAGATTAAGAGTTTTTACCCAACATGCTGGGTTGTTTTATTTAAGAAATTGAGTTTATTTGGGTGAATATTAGGGGTGTGACGAGACACTTATCCCACGAGACGAGACACGAGACTGGGTTCAGGAGAACGAGAGAAGATTTTCAAACTTTTCTTAAGAAATCCTCAGTGATTAAATATATAGGGAAAATGGTCTTTTATTCAACTGAAAAAGACAAAATGCAAAAAAATGTAGTTGCATTTTGAACTTTATTAAATTAAACTTCCATTTTAATGAATTATATGCAGTAATAAACAATATTTAAACAAGAGCTTTACAATTCTGGATAAATTGAGAATCCCAGTTATTTTTAATAAATTGGAGACCATGATTCTCTCACGATTCTGGAGAAAAAAGATTAGAAAACTAAACAAAATACTTTAATTTACTAGTGGTTCTGACAAACTGTTCATTGCTTAAGTCTTTTAAAAACCTATATTCATTTAAACAAAACAAAAAAAAAACATTCAATGGAGTCAGTGTCTCACTTCATTAAGACTTGTTTGACTATCAAAAGCTGAATGAATGATTCAATGACATACTTTTTTTTTAACGGGCAGTTGTCGCCACCTCCTGGCGGAAGAGGATAAGCATTACTATACATACAAGATGGTTTCGTTTTGATCGCTACTGTAGACAATAAGTGTTTATACCCAAACTATAAACTTTTATCCCAGTACTTCTGTTATTTGAATGTCTGTAACACAGAAATAATGATTATAATGTG
>JAHKKF010528708.1:2903-23327 GCA_019740295.1 Labeo calbasu
AAAAAATAAAAAAAACACAATTTGTTGAGTCAGCATAAAATAATTTGTTACCCTGCTGCCTTAAAATTTTAAGTTCAGTCAACTAAAATAAGTTTATTTAACTTGAAATGTTAAGTTGTAGTAAGTAACAACTTAGATATTTGTATTTGCTAAACTTAACAGATGGGTAAGTAACCCAGCTGCCTTAAAATTTTAACATTTCAAGTTGAATAAACATTTTTTGAGTTGACTGAACTTAAAATTTTAAGGCAGCCAGGTTACAAATTATTTTAAGTTGACTCAACAAATTGTTTTTACAGTGTATGTGACATGTGCACAATTACATAATGCATGAATTCAAGCCAGTCCAAGACGAGCATTCATGTTTAAAAAGACCCTTATTCCTCAGCTGGGATCGTGTTTTGTCCTTTAAAGCTGCATTGAAACTGCAATTTGGACCTTCAGCCCATTGCCCACCATTGAAGTCCACTATATGGAGAAAAATCTTGGAATGGTTTCTTCAAAAACCTTAATTTCTTTTCGAACGAAGAAGGAAAACATGAACATCTTCATAAGGGTGTGTAAGTTATCAGGAAATGTTCATTCTGGAAGAGAACTTCTATAAAGAAAGGTTTTGTTAAAATACACTGTATAGTTCAAGGACTGTGAGAAAGATGCTTTTGGAGGTTTACGTTTTTTTACAGCTTGTCCCAAGCAAGAACATACCTTTTTTTGTGTGCTATCTTCTTTTGAGAAGAACATTTTACAGATTTTAGTCTATGCCCATCCTAGCTGTCCTAGTCCAGTTGGATTTTTTAGGTTTATTTTGCAGATTTAGGAGTCGTTTCTATCGTGGCAGAGCGTGTGTTTAACCTTCCCCCGCTTTCCCAAGCAATTACTTTCCACAAAGGTCTCCCTGACCTCCCTGCCAAACACGGACAACCCTCCTCTCCTGTTTCCCCATGTGTCTGCACGGCTCAGCCCGACCTAGCTGGCCCAGTTCTGTCTTTATGTCTCTCCCAGTACCTTATCTCTCCTTCTGTCTGTCTCATCTTTTCTCTCTTTCTGTCTCTCTACTCTATTCATCATTGCCCAAACAGATGACAGGAGGTATTCTTCCGTAATCCCCTATTCCATTATGTAAGCATTCAAAATATCTCTTGTACTTTATTTCCAGTTTAAGGAATATTTCTAATTTGCTTGACCTCTGGGTCAGGATCTCATTAGAGAAGAGGGGGGCGATATGCTTTTCATTTTCATTGGCTATTACTGTTTACCCAGACAAGCTTGTAATTAGGTTTGAGTCCTAAATGTGCTTCACTGACTTTAATATCAGGGATGTTTATGTGGAATTGTGCAATGTGTGAGCGTTTCAATTGAAAAGTTTCATGCGTGTTCATGTGTGACTTCTAAATCATTTTCTCTTTCCATGACTCCTTGGTTGATGGTGGTTTAAGTCTCAGTTGAGCATATGTGAACGCCAATTTGAAATTCATCCATCACGCTCTTTCAAAAGGACTTGACTATAGGGAGCAAATGTTTTTTTGAGTGGGTGGAGGTCTGTCATGACGACATCTCTCTCACTCCATCCGTCCATTGGCCCCCAGACCTCTAGTTAGAGACTGATGATGAATTTGTGGTCGTTCAGTCACTGAAGGTGATAAATGACTGAAACGCTGTTGCATGCTGATTAACTTCACAATCATTCTGCACTAGCATTCTTTCATAAATGTTCCTCGCACAAATGCAGTACTTTTACTATAGCTTTCACCATTATACCATAGTTGCTAGAGTATGGGAAGGCTCAAAACCGCATTTTGTTGTCCAATAGAGATGCCGTAACCTCGAGTATCTGCTTGTACTTATTCTAGTCTAATACAAGATTATTTTCATTTTTTTTTTTCTTGATAGTTTAGAGTTTCTAAACTGTTTAGAGTTTCTAAACTGTTTAGAGTATCTAAACTGCAGTCCACCCTGCAGTCTTCAATAACAATTGCAACTGATTAACCTGTTTTTGGGCCCAAAAACTGCTAACAGCAGCCCTAATTGAACTTAGAAGGATAGTGCACACAAAAATGAAAATTCTGTCATTAATTACTCACACTTGTCGTTTCAAACCTGTAAGACCTTTGTTCATCTTCGGAATACAAATTAAGATATTTTTGATGACATCCTAGAGCTTTCTGAACCTGACTGACACAGAAGAGAGTAAATTGTTGAATAAAGTCATTATTTTTGTTTTCTTTGCACACAAAAAGTATTCTCATAACTTCATAAAATTACGGTTAAACCACTGATGTCACATGGACTATTTTAATGATGTCCTAACTACCTTTTTGGGCCTTGAATGTGGTAGTTATGCAGAGTGAAAAAGCTCTCAGATTTCTTTGAAATTATCTTAATTTGTGTTCTGAAGATGAACAGAGTCTCCAGCTGACAGGGAACGTTCCCACAACGTTCATTAACGATGTTATTTCTTCGTGATTGAGGTTCCCTTAATGGTACCAGAAAACTTTCTTAGAACGACATTCTCAGAACGTTCTTTTGATGTTATCTGTACACAATTGAGGTTCTCGTAATGGTAAGAGAAAACGTCAGAACAACATTCTCGGAACGTTCTTTTAATGTTATTTGTATACGATTGAGGCTCTCGTAATGGTACCAGAAAACGTTCTTAGAATAACATTCTCGGAACGTTCTTTTGATGTTATTTGTACGCAATTGAGGTTCTCGTAATGGAAAGAGAAAACGTCAGAACAACATTCTCGGAACGTTCTGTTGATGTTATTTGTACGCGTTTAAGGTTCTCCTAATGGAAAGAGAAAACATCAGAACAGCATTCTCTGAACGTTCTTTTAATGTTATTTGTTTACGATTGAGGCTCTCGTAATGGTACCAGAAAACGTTCTTAGAACAACATTCTCGGAACGTTCTGTTGATGTTATTTGTACACGATTGAGGCTCTCATAATGGTACCCAAAAACATTCTTAGAATAACATTCTCGGAACGTTCTTCTGATGCTATTTGTACGCAATTGAGGTTCTTGTAATGGAAAGAGAAAACGTCAGAACAACATTCTCGGAACGTTCTTTTAATGTTATTTGTACGCGATTGAGGTTCTCGTAATGGTAAGAAAAAACGTCAGAACAACATTCTCGAAACGTTCTTTTAATGTTATTTGTATGCGATTGAGGTTCTCATAATGGTAAGAGAAAATGTTGTCAGAACAACATTCTCAGAATGTTCTTTTTATGTTATTTGTATGCGATTGAAGTTTTCGTAAGAGAAAAAGTTCTTACAACAACATTCTCGGAACATTATTTTGATGTTACTTGTAAGTGATTGAGGTTCTCGTAATGGTAAAAGAAAACTGTCTTACAACAACATTCTCAGAACGTTCTTTTGATGTTACTTGTACGCAATTGAGGTTCTCGTAATGGTAAAAAAAAAACATTATTACAACATTCTTGGAACGTTCTTTTGATGTTACTTGTACACAATTGAGGTTCTTGTAATGGAAAGAGAAAACGTTCTTACAACAACATTCTAAGAACGTTCTTTTGATGTTATTTGTAAGCGATTGAGGCTCTTGAAATGGGAAGAGAAAATGTTCTTACAACATTCTTGGAACGTTCTTTTGATGTTACTTGTACATTATTGAGGTTCTTGTAATGGTAAGAGAAAACGTTCTTACAACAACATTCTCAGAAAGTTCTTTTGATGTTACTTGTACGCGATTGAGGTTCTTGTAATGGTATGAGAAAAGGTTCCTAAAAACTGGACGTTTCAGTTGTTTACAAAGCATTAAGAAATAGTGTTGTTTGTCCAATGTTTGTCCAGTGTTTGTATAATCAGTAAAAAAAATTCTCATAACATAAAATATGAGTGTTTCAAACAGAGAGAACATTCAAATATACGGTTCTCATAACGTTCTGACAATGGTAGATTAGAATGTTAAATTTATTTAAACATTCAGAAATGTTTTCATAACATAGTGGGAATGTTTTTATTGTTAGCTGGGTCATTAATGACAGAATTTTCATTTTTGGGTGAACTATCCCTTTAATCCATGTCTAGACCTCTGAGGTTATATTTTAATAGTTACTGACATTTCTGTAGATATGCCATTATTATTATGTTATTGGATGAATGTAACTTTTAGACAGTAACCGCAGGGGAACAACTAAACTGTGACCTCAGGTTTAAGTAAATGTCTGGTATTCTAAGCGGATAAAATGATATTAGAAATCTCTAGAGTAAGAGGTTCAAATAACATTGGGCAAAGAGGGAGAGGGTAATTTTAGTGAGAGTTACACCATGGGTTTACCAGCATCTTCAAACCCTAATCCTTCATTCATATCTTTGGACTGTCCTATTTAAATTTCTTCTGAGGAATTAAAAAAAAAAGCAGAAAGTGAAAAAAGTAAATATAAAAGATCAATTTGACTCTTAATCTTATAGATGTGGAAAAGGCTCAGCCCTTTGCCTTCTTTAGTGTGTATGATGTCTCTGTTATCAGGGAGAATCTAGAGAGAGAAGTCTTTTATCCCCTCCAAACAGCCTCAGCAAAATACTGATGGAGATAGAAGAGAGGAAGAACCAGTTAAATCCCGTGGGTGGAGATGTGTGTGTGTTTTGAATGTCAGTGTTTGTGTGTGTGAAAGCGAAATGGGGAGAAGGTGGCATGATAACAGAGTGCTGTATTGTAACTCAACACTTTTGTGATGTTTTGGTATCTAAGGTACCCAAATTCAGCACATCTGAGGCAGACAAACAGATCAAGAGATACCATGCAGCTCTGAGACAAAAAAGAAAGCAAGAAACAAAGTGAGACTGAGACAGAAATGTTGGATGAGTTATTCTGTACACTTTAAAGCAGGCTCTTAAACTGCAGCTCATAGGCGACTTTCAGACAGTAAGAGGTGACTTGAAGTCATCATGAAATCAAAATAAGTTAGCAAACGACAATGAATAAATCCTCAATGGACAAAATTATTTGAGCTCCGACCTAAATTTGGCTCACCAGTCTTGGATTAAACAAAAATCTGTGAAATTTAATATTAAAATTCAATCAAATAAAGGTCTTATTCTGCTGTGTTTCTAGTGTTGACAGGCAGCACAGATACTTCAATCACTTTATTTTCCCTGTCCATCTGAAATGTTTTAATCGTTTGCTGTGTAATTAGTCCTTATATATTTAAATAACATCTGGCCCATGCATCAAAGCCATCTTCTGATGTTTCTAGTCTCTTATCTTCACAGAGTAAATTGCAGTTCTCAAGGAAAACAATCTCTGGCGTCATTACTAAACAAACAAAGCAGTCTGCAAGGTTTGAAGGAGAGATGAGTCACTCAACTCCAGAAAAGTCTGTCCATGCATCAATAACTGTATATAGTTGTAAAAACATTTCTTTTTTTGTATCTGGCCAGTGGCCCCCACGTAATTTGAGTTTGTGATGCTTAACTTAAAGTGAAGGCATGCAACCTTCACCATGCTTTAAAGATCTTTATGGCCAAAGTATACTTCAGTTTTTACGGGGACAGGGGGGTCCGTGTACCAGAATAGTATGTGCGTATTATACGCGCACCACCAGATTTTTGTATCCGCACATGCACATTGATTTGGTTTTGCAGTAATCAGTTGTTCCTCAAGGTGGCAGCACTGGCCCAGGCTGTTGTTTCAATGCAGGAAATGAAAGAAAATTAGAAAACTAAAGAGACGGAACAACAACAACAACAAAAGAGCGCTTCTGTGCGGTTTGAGTAAAGAGTAAAGCGACTTTTTTTATCCGTAACTTCTGCAGAAAACTACAGCAGACACTGGACAAAGATAAAGCTTTCTAGAGCACATATACCGCCTACATTCACACACACTATCAAATGGAAAAAGTGTACTTTGGGCTTTAGTCATCACAAAACGATTTTCAATTGTAACAGCAAATAAAAGTTTTGCAGCATCTCCCTCGTCCTAATGTTGTCCCATAATTCATCATCAGTATCAAAGTGTCTTTGAAAAATATCTGTACTTTGTCATCAGACAGCATCAGATGACAAAACAGACACTTGCTATATTGGGCATTATGACACAGCTGTTACTTTATGATACATTTATTGCTCATCTGTACAAATGATCCAATCAGATGCTCAATAAATCAGTTTCTTCCTCAGCAGAAAAAGCTGAGCTTTAGGTTTCACTTGAAGTCATTCTTCTACTCCAACTCTTCTGTTTGCTCAGAGTTTGTTACGATGAATACAGGGTTGTTTAAATTGTAATATAAAGGCTTACAGTGAAAAACAGTGTATATTTCTGTGTATTAAAGGGATATTTCACCCATGATTTACTCACCCTCAAGCCATCCTAAGCAGTGTTGAGGGTAACGCATTACAAGTAATGTGAGTTACGTGATATTATTACTTTTTCCAAGTAACTAGTAAAGTAACGCATTACTTTTTAATTGACTAGAAAATATCTGAGTTACTTTTTCAAATAAGTAACGCCAGTTACTTTTCCCTCCATTTATTGATTAAAAGTTCTCTCTTCTAGAATAAATGTGAACATGCATTAATTCATCTCACTCACAAAAAACAGATCCTGTATTCCTAAAAATGAATAAAAACAGTGAAATTCAACTCAGAATATGACGCAAACCTGCAATAATTAAATATGTTAAATAATACAAATATCCTTTATGCATTTAATCCCATTTTATTAACCGATGTCTTTGCTGCCGACCTTGATGATCCAATTCAGCCATACTAATAAGCAAAAATTACTCAAGATAATCTAACATTTGTTTTCCTTTTTTTTTTTTTTTTAATTGCTGAAGAGCTGACATATTTTTCTTCTGCAGTCTACTGTACAGACATGAATTTATGAATGACTTTTCTCAACACCTGAGGCTTTTGGTGTGAAAAGGCTTTTACATTTGCCAAAAATAGAACTTTTTATATTAAAAACAAACAGGCAAGCCCTGGTCAGATTTAAAAAGTAACGCGAAAGTAAAGTAACACATTACTTTCCATAAAAAGTAACTAAGTAACTATTAATTAATTGCTTTTTTAGGGAGTAACTCAATACTGTAATGCATTACTTTTAAAAGTAACTTTCCCCAACACTGATCCTAGGTGACTTTCTTCTTTCAGATGACTACAGTTGGAGTTATATTAAAAAATGTCCTGGCTCTTTCAAGCTTTATAATGGCAGTGAATGGCTGTTGAGATTTTGAAGCCAAAAAAAATGGAAACATCCATCATAAAAAGTATTTCAGGAGGTTAATAAAGGCCTTCTGAAGTGAAGCAATGTGTTTATATATAAAAAATCCAAAATATATATTCAACAATATATATTCAAAATATACATTGTTCCTATGACTTATTAATTTGTGGCCATGGTCCATGTTTCATTTATTTGTTCCCTAGATCAGGGGTTTTCAAACCTGTCCTGTCCTTGCAGTCTCTACCAATGAGCTGATGATTTGAATCAGGTGTGTTAGATAAGGGGGACATGCAAAATGTGCAGAGCAGGGGGCTTCCAGAACTTGTTAGTCAAGTCGTAGGAATGAATTCTTAATTAATGGCCACAGAATCTTTCTTTTCCCCTCCAACATGTTTAACACAGTAAGACGCGCAGAAACAAGTGAGGATGATGGATGTTTCCATTTGTTTGGCTTCAAAATCTCAACCACCATTCAATGCCATTATAAAGCTTGAAAGAGCCAGGACATTTTTAAAGGAGAAGTCCACTTCCAGAACAATAATTTAGAGATAATGTACTCACCCCCTTGTCATCCAAGACGTTAATGTCTTTCTTTCTTCAGTCATACAGAAATTGTTTTTTGAGGAAAACATTTCAGAATTTTTTTTCCATATAATGGACTGATATGGTGCCCCAAATTTGAACTTGCAAAATGCAGTTTAAATGCGGCTTCAAACGATCGCAAATGTAATCGTAAATTATCCCAGCTGAGGAAGAAATGTCTAGCGAAACGATCAGTTATTTTCATAAAAATAATACAAATTATATACTTTTTAATGTCAAACGCTCGTCTTGTCTTGCTCTTCCCAACCTCTGTTTTTTTTTTTCCTGTTTATGACAGTTAGGGTATGTCGAAAAACTCCCTTCTCATGTTCTCCCTCAACTTCAAAATCATCCTATATTGCTGTTTTACCTTTTTTGTTAAGGCGGTTTGATCTTCTTGCATGTTCACTTTGCAAAGACTGGGTCGAAACTTCTGCAGCGATGTAGGATGATTTTGAAATGATTTTTAAAGTTGATGGAGAAAATACGATCAGAGTTTTTCCACATACCCTAACTGTCTTCAGGGTTCAGGGAGAGCAAGACAAGACGAGCATTTGAGATTAAAAATTTTTAAATTGTATTTTTTTAATGAAAATAACCAATCATTTCGCTAGCTAAGACCTTTCTTCCTCGGTTGGGATCGTTTACAACTGCATTTGGGATTGTTTGAAGCCGGATTTAAACTGCATTTTGGAAGTTAAAACTCGGGGCACCATATCAGTTCATTATATGGAGAAAAATCCTGAAATGTTTTCCTCAAAAAACACAATTTCTTTACGACTTAAGAAAGAAAGACATGAACATCTTGGATGACAAGAGGGTGAGTACATTTTCTGTAAATTGTTGCTCTGAAAGTGGACTTTTCCGTTAACAACTTCGATTGTGTTTGAAACTGTATTTTTACACCTAGGATGGCTTGAGGGTGAGTAAATCATAGGGTAATTTTTATTTCTGAGTGAACTATGCCTTTAACAATACATGGGTAGATCTTTCTCTGTGATACAATTGTGACATTTCACTAGATATCTTCTAAAAAAACAAAGCAAACTCTTTGGTTGCTTTACATATCGTCCAGACAGTCTCTTTTTGTCTTGGCTAGAGTAAGTTGCAAGGTGAACCTATTCGCTTAATTGATTCTAGCCAACAAAAACATTCATTCTTTGTAGTGTCTGTCACTTGTCAATCTCTACAGGTTTTCACATTGTCCCATCAGCATTCATTTATTTTAGTGATTTCTTAGCACTTTAATTAACCATTAAGAGTGAATGGTATTGATGGGTACATATTTGGTGAGCAGGTTCTCCTTGAAATCCTTGTCTTCCTATAGCTGGTAATGCCTGACGCTAGCAAAGCCAAGGTCACGGTTTCGATTCTCAGGGAACACTTGTATTGATAAAATGTATACCCTGAATGCACTCTAAGTCACTTTGGCTAAAAACGTCTGCCAAATGCTTGAATGTAAATTAAGGTGAATGGAGACAGGCAGTTATAGAAATGTGTTTCTTAGTTTCCCCCCTCCCCCTGGAACACTAAGCTAGGGATAAAAACAGCAAGAGAACATCTTTGTTTAAAAGCATTAACAACACGCACACTCAAGCATGACACAAGCTGGATTGAAGAGTGTGAAAGTGGCGGGAAAGCCAGACTATTGCGAGTCTGGTCAGCATTACCGAGGGAGATTAATCTTCACAATAGCGCGGCGCGTCAGATCGTTCGTGGGAGTGCGGATGTAATTTGTCGCGATTGTGCAGGGCCTTAGCTGTAATGTGGGTTTAGACGAGAAGTTCACATCTGTCTAATCGAGTACAAGCATGACTAAATGCCACTTGTAAACACCGCCATGGTGCTCAGCTATTAATAGATGTAGGATGTTCTCAAACAGTCTAAAACTATCCGCCATTTGCTGAATGTCAGCCGCCCTCAGTTTATGCTTTATTTTTTCTTTAATTAAAACATTTGAAGGGCATAATGTAAAGGCATTAGCCTGGCACGACGCGAAGCCATTTTTAAGTCAGATTTTTCAGAAGCAAATGATGTCATAGTGATACAAGAGCTATACAAATGGTAGAAATACAGTTGTAATGAAAATGGTAAAGGACAAAGCATTACGATACAGAGAGACAGTCTGAGGGAAAATTATTCTGTACAAACTGTGACAGCGCTGTGCTTGTGCGGTTATTTTTATGGCTGATTCCAGCAAAAAAGCAGAAATTAAACTCTTTATTGTTACACTCTCATCATTATGTTTGACTAATGATTCATCTTTTAAGTGCTGTTGCTGGAAAATGAAGGATTTGGGAATTTTAATGGGTTTGTAAAACCATCTGCATTTGTGTGTGTATCTTTTATCACTTATAAATGCTTGTTAAAGGGATAGTTTACCCAAAAAAATGAAAATTCTGTCATTAATTACTCACCCTCGTGTTGTTACAAAACTGCAAGACGTTTGTTCATCTTTGAAACACAAATTAAGTATTTTTCAATGAAATCCCAGTGCTTTTTGTTCCTGCATAGACACAAATGACATGTTTAAGATCCAGAAAGGTAGTAAGGACTTTAATAAAATAGTCCATGTGACATCAGTGATTCAACCATAATGTTATGAAGCTATGAGAATACTTTTTGTGTGCGAACAAAAATAATGACTTTATTCAACAATTTTTTCTCTTCCGATAAACAGTACACTCTAAAAAAAAATGCTGGACCAAAACATTTTGGTAACCCAACGCTGGGTCAAATATGGACAAACCCAGCGTTGGGATATTTTAAATCTTTGACCCAACATGCTGGGTTGTTTTAACTCAAATATTGAATGAAAATTACTATTCCTGGCATAAAATGAACCAAAAATAGGTTGGAAATTAAAAAGCAGACACAGAATTACTAGAGGCAAGAGTAGAACGTGAATATTTATTAATAATTGAAAACATTATTCAGCACAGTTTTCAACTTTGCATACATTTAAACTCTTTAACAAGCATTTTAGAAAAAAAATCTAACATTTACAAGTAATATTTTAATTCAAGTGTATTAAACGATTCTCTGTTATCCTTTTTAACTGAAATAGTGCCGATTCTCGTGCCGGTGCGTCGCTGAAATCTGAGCCCACTATGGGCTGCTATTCCCTGGGGAAGCTGCGAACTTCAGGCCGCCGCCTCGTTTTTTACTCATAGCTGAAAGATAACGTGACTGACTTCATAGCCTGCCACTAAACAAACAGTACAGAGTTTTGAGAACGTATTTTTAAAATCTGAATTAATTAGAAGCAGTATTATAACGAATAAAAGCAGTTTATGTTATTCTGCAGCAATGAAGGACGATTTGAACCGGAATACACAGAGTTCACGCAGAGCTGGACAAGACGAGCGTTTGAGGTTAAAAAGTACGTCAGTTGTCAATTTTTTTTTTTAGAAAATAACAGGTCGTTTCGCTAGATAAGAACCTTCTTCCTTGGCTGGGATCGTTTAGAGTCCTTTGAAGGAACTACATTTTGGAAGTTCAAACTCATTACGTACATTATCTGTAAATTTTTGTTCTGGAAGTGAACTACTCCTTTAAATTACAGACTATTTTCATGTGATTTTCACCTTGCACCTTGTCTATGCAGGGTCAGAAAGCTCTCGGACTTCATCAGAAATATCTTAATTTGTGTTCTGAAGATGAACAAAGGTCTTACAGGTTTGTTACGACATGAGGGTGAGTAATTAATGACAGAATTTTCATTTTTGGGTGAACTATCGCTTTAATTATCCTGTTGGATATTCTTCCCATACTTGTGCATTTTTTTGTGTTCTTTTTTCACATTCTAGTATTATTAAATTACTAAATTCTTATGAGAACGGTCATAATGTCTCTTGTTATGAAGTTTCATTAATTTCTCATGGTAGATGGAGACTTACTTTCTGCTCAAGTGTCTTTTAGCCTCAAGCTTTGCTCATAAGTAGTTGGTTCCTTGGACGCTGAAGTCTTTGTTTTGTGTGTGCTATAAAAGCGTGTGTTTTGAGCTTATTTTGAATGTTATGTGCTCTGGAGCATCTCTGAAAGCACTTGAGGGGGGCTTTTAGATTTCCTGTAATAAAGAAGCTTTGCATCATCACCACTGTGTTTCAAAATTTGACTTAAATACAGCGGAAATACAAGTTTTTTTCCCACAACAAGAGATGAAATGTTAAAAGAAGAGCCATAATGAGGAAAGGACTTGTATGCCCAGTGTTGTGTAAATTCATAGGAAACTCAGGCCTGAATCCCCAGAGTGAGGTTAGACAACCTGATACTCATTTATTCTCTCAGGCATTCATTTATTTGCTCTCTTTCTTTGATTCCGCAGTCTCTCTCTCCATCTCTGTGTCTCTCTTTCTCTCCTGGCAGCTTTTTTTTACTCTGACTCAGGCATGAATAATTCAAAATGACTGGGCAAATTCACCTGGCGTCTCAATTATCACTTATGTTTTTTTCCTCTGGTGTCTTTTCTCCTTATCCACTTCTCTTGCTTTCTCAACCGCTCCTTTTTCTGGGGTGATTCAGTCGTCATTGTTCTTTGACCCCTTCATAACGTTCCAAGCTACCTCAGTGATGTGAGTCAGTACGTGATGAGCAGTGCTTCACTTTTCCGTCTATTTAAACTCTGACAGCTTCAGCGTCTGGTCTCTTTTCCCCAGTCATCCCACGCATCTCTGGACGCCCACACCAGCACTCTGCAGACACTCTGAAACTCACAAGAGTGGAAAATAAACAGGTATAAACTACTGGTGTACCTGTTCAGAACACAGAAACACTGCTTGATGTCTGAGATCAGTAGTTTGACAATAATGTGAAACTTTAATGCTTTTAAATAATGTGTTACTCTTTTTTTTTATTTTAAGGTTTTTGAGGTTAAACAACAGGAAAAAAATCAATTACTTGTAATTAGCATTTGTGCATAGCAAGAGTTTTGCTATAGAACAGTTGCTACAGTGCCTGTGAAAATGTCACATTCAGTATTTATCGTTGCTGGGGAAGCTTCTTTGAAAATGCGGCGTTTCCAAGCTGATACTAATAATTTAAAAACCATTACAAGCTGCTAATGCAACGCAGCTAACTGCACTGCAGCTATTTAAGGAAGCAATATAATTTTGAAAATATATCTTTCAGATTATGCAAATTACCTTCAGAGGAGTTCTATCTGGCACAAAACCAATGAGAATCTCAGTGTACTCTAAATGATGCCAATGATGCAAAAGCTGTATTTAATTGCAAAAACAATGCATATTGTAAGTGAAACTCAAGAATTGTGATACTTTTTTGTTTGTTGTTGTTGTTGTTTTTTTTTTGTGGAAATTTGTTTGCAACACCTTCTTGGAGTTTTAGTTTATGACAGCTGTTCTGCAGAATTGGTCCAAAGTCAAAGTTGGAAACATCTTGGGGAAAAAAAAAAAAAGTATGCAAATTGTAGAAAATCCAAAGTATACATTTTTAGTGCAGTTAATTCTCATATTGTGTTTTCAGAAAGTTTTGGAATATTTGTCTTCTCCCCAAATTTGTAACTACCGAAACACAATAATATATATTTTAATTAAAATAGGTTACATATACATTGTCATTTTTTGCTATTTTATTAACATTTTTAGAGGTAAATCAATAACAATTCAACTTTTAACAATATTTCAAGTGTGATTTATGATATTTGTTGTATTTTAAATCCAGTTTTTCTTTGTAAAAGGCAAAAAGTTGATCATACTGATTTCTAAGTTTAGGATTCATTAGTTTGAATACACATTGAACCAAAATCATAACAGGGCAGGATCAGGAAAAACATATATAGGCACAAGAGGGAAAAACCAATACAAATAGTCCAGGGGTGTGACAGTTCTCCCCCCTCCCGGAAGGCACGACCTCACGCCGTAGAGAAAAACTAAAAAGGAACGGACGGAGGTGGACGTGGGATGGCAACAGGAAGTCAGTGCAGGAGGAGGCTCTGGCGGAGGACAGACTCACGGGAGGAGGACAACAAACAAAGTTCACGGTGGTGACGACGGAGGGAGTAGACAAGGAGGAGACAGAAGGGTCCAAGTCGGATCAGACGGAGGAAGGAGCCAGGTGGAGACAGAAGGGACCCGGGGCAGGAGGAGCCAGGCGAGACCCAGGCCGCAGCCGTGATGGTGGCCCACGGTGGAGCCGATGGAGGGAGGAGCCATGGTGGAGGAAGGGCTGACGACTCCAGGGGGCCGACCGTTGGCGGCGGAGCAAGAGGAGGTGGAGCCCGAGGCGGAGACGGAGAGCCGAAGAGTCTGGGCGACACCGAGGATCCGGAGGGCCAAGGTGGAGTGCAAGGCTCAGGAGACCGAGGCGGAGAGATCTGGAGGTCTGCGGCGGAGCCGGAGCGGCAGAGGTGGAGCTGGAGGGAGGGAGGAGCCCAATGGAGCCGGTGGGACGGAGCAATGAGGTGCAGCCGGAGGAGTACAGTCCTGAGGCGTCGGCGGGTTGACGACCGACCAAGTCGAAGCTGGAGGGAGCACAGTGGAGCTGGATGTTACCAGCTCTCACACCTGGTCGGACGTGATGGGCTCAGGCTCCAGGGTGATCCTCAGCTCCATCGCTCCATTTGGCGATGGCTCGTCGGTTGCATTGATCTCAGGCTCTCTGTCCACGGTGGGCTCGGGCTCATGCTCCGCGAATCAGGGTGGTGGTTGGCTGGGCTCTGGGTCATGAGTGGGGCTGGTGTCGTCGTCAGCGATGTCCACAGTCAACGAAGATCAGCAAGACACCAGCACCCACTCCACATAGGCGGTGAGGCTCTCTCAAGGACCTTCCCCCGGACAGCTATGCTTGTGTGGTCGTGTTAGGTCCCGTGTGGTAGAACGAGCAACTGTCCGGGTAATGTGTTAAGTTGGCTAAAAACAAAAAGTCTGTGGTCCTTGAGAGAGCGGTCCCCCTCAGAATCAAAAACATACCTTTAAAAACAACAATGGAAAAAAATACAAAAATTATTTCAATGTCATTTTCATTAGTTGAAATTTAGGGCTTATGGTTTGGGACAGCCACCTCCCAGTAAATGATAATTTATATATATATATATATATATATATATATATTAAGCTTACTAATATTTTAAATATTATTGTGGGTTTTAATATATAATAGAAGGATCTTAGTAAACATCTTAGATTAGAATACTTAAATGCTTTTTAAATGTGTTTTTTTTTGGTTGTGGGACAGCAGTTCTGCACAAATTCTATAGAATGGCCCATATATATTTTTCTTTTTAAAGCTTTTTAAATCAGTTTCTCTGTGCTTCTCTTTTGGCGTTGCCAAATGCAAGATGTCAAAATTGGAAATCCACACAGTGATGGATGACACCATTTAACTAAATATTTTCCTGCAAATATTAGTAGTTGGTAGCATCACTCTTATTTGCATTCCAACACTGTACTGTAAACAATGATTTTTTGAAGTTTTCTAACACTCTGTTTTCGAAGAAACTTTTCAGTTTCAGTATTTATGGTTCCATTTGTGAACATAGCATTGCAGAAAAATAAAACACCAGGTTTCAAGGGTTCAAATTAAACCCAATGCCTGGCATGCAGGGTCTAACAGATGCCGCCCAGCATCAGATGAATACAACATCCTTTAATGCCTCATTCAGCTTCAGTGGAGTTCTGTTTGTCATGGTGCGTGGATTATGAGGCTATCAAGTGTTGTAATAATTCACCTTTGATCCCGGGTCCAGAGGTGAAATTAATTCCAGACAGACTAACAGGCAGTTTGCAGACTTTGTGTGAGAGTAATCTGTGCGTGCTGATCTGAGCGGTTAAACTGTTTGCAGAAAACTCTGCGTTAATAAACAATATCCCTTCCATCTCCTTGTTAACAGGACTATTACATAACCTGCCATAAACGTAATGTGAATAGAGTGTCCAAGTGAGTCACAAAACAGGAACAGCGAGTATCCTGTAAGGTCGCCATGACAGTACAGAGCCGGTGAGGAAACAGCTGCCAAGACCCTGGAATTTAATACTACCATTTACTCTGCAAGCGTAAAGGCTATTAAATGATTTCAAGTTTGAGAAATTAATCTTATGCTGCACAACATTTGACAGCTGCCTCATCTTTTTTGTCTTGCGAGCTCAGATTTCCAGTTTGTAAGTCAATTTCATCAAACCCTAACTTGCGACATGAATGAAAATTGGAGGTTTTGCATGATAAGGTCCAGTGCTTAAGTTCAAAGATTGGTACACAACCAATTACTGTATTTGTGGAGAAAGAAATATGGCAATTTTAGTGTCAGAACAAAGGGAGAACCTTTGGAGTTTCTCTCTAAGGCAAGATGTTTTTCTTAATTGTGCTCCTTTTGCCCTTCACGTGTTGTTCCTGATATCTGATCACCTCTCAGATCCATTAGAGAACACTCAGCCCCCTCCGTCACACTCTATTAAAGAAAAAAACACCCCTTATACAAGCCAGGAAAGCCATTCCCGAATAGACGTACCAGCAGGGCCTGTGAATATAGATTCTAATACGAGATATTCAGATTCGATTGAAAAAATGCAAATAAGTCCCCAGATGCTTTGAGCTTCGCAAGAGTGCGTGGGTGAGAGATAGCTGCCACGTTGCAGTAACCGTGATAGAGAACGATTTTCTCAAGGGCTTTTACAGGATGATTCTTCATCCTCCCCCTGTCTCAGTCACTTCCTGTTACCTGCGTATGAAGCCCTTACAGACATGATGAGGTGATTCAGACTGTCAACCCCCCCACACTCTCCTGTCTCATCTGCTCACCACCAGCCAAAGTGTGTATAAATCATTACATCACTTCACATCTGAAGCCAGACGTGGACATGCGCTGAGGACACAATTCTGTCTGTGTCCTCGGAGCACCCATCAGTTTGGCCTGTGTGCGTATGAGACATGTCAGACTTTAATATTTTTCGATTCCTAAAGGGGTCATCGGATGCCCATTTTCCACAAGTTGATATGAATCGTTAGGGTCTTAATGAAAAGTCTATCATATACTTTGGTTAAAAATTATCAATGGTAGTGTAAAACAACACCCTTTTTACCTTGCCAAAATAAGCTCTGCAAAAATCATGTCATTCTGGTCGTGGCTGCTTTAAATGCAAATGAGCTCTGCTCGCCCCGCCCCTCTCTTCTCTCTGTGGAGAGACGAGCCTGTTTACTTTAGCTGCATTTAGCCACGTTTAGCCGCTAAACTTGCTAACTAGCACATTATTAGGAAAGGCGATCGCAAAGATTAAAAAAAAAACCCCTTATACTCACTTCTGGTGTAAGTGAAGCTGGATCACGAATGATTCGCGTGAATATAGACGGATATATGTAGATCGGGAGCCGCATTCCCTTCACAAACAAACGTAATCCACTACATCTTCAGCGGCTCAGATGTCGGGAGTAAATGATGACCACTACATTCATTATTACATCCAGCAACACAACACCTCAATCGCTCAATCGGAGATATTCTTGTCTAACTTACATCCCTGCTCCGGCATCGAAACAAAGACTGTTACAGCTGATCTGAGGTAAAACGCTCATGTCAATCAACTATCATGGGAGCGGCCTCTATCGGTGGGACGCCACAACATCTGAGAATGACTCGATTTTAAAAAAGGGGATATTATTTTTACAGATCAATTAAATCCACTGCATGGATTTTTATCATTATAGAGTAGATTTGTACATACACTGCCAACACACATTAATGTTCAAACAACATGTAAAAGTGAACTTAGCATCCCATGAGAGCAAAAGTCACATTTTCGCAATTGTGTTCAAGTGCTTAACAGATATAAAAAGCCACGTCTATCAGCGGAATCCTAATATATCTCCACATAGACGGATCCTCTGATAGACGCAGCTTTTAAACGCTCCTTTGTGCTTTTGTGTGAGCGCTTGATGAAGAGCGTGAAGCGCTGATCATTGTAGCAAATCACAGTAATATCTGTTGAGCGCGTGAACACAATGGCCAATCAGCAATGTTTAAGAATCGACTCAACAGCGCTCAAATGTTAGCGGGAAATGGAAGTTTTTAAAATTTCAGTACAGATTAGTACCAAAGTCGGTACTTTTGTCATATGATGTAATTTCATGTTTTCCTTTGTCTTTGGAGTGTTACAAGCTGTTTGTGCATATGTAAGACTTATAAAGCTGCAAAGACTGAAGTCTGAAGGGTTTTATTGTTTTTGTCTCGTCGCACTGGGACACGGCATCACAACATGGTAAGGGGCGTAACATTTCTGTCGCATGCTTGAGGTATTCGGAAAATGGATAGCTGGCTAATCAGAGCACACCGTGCTTTGAACGATGAGCTTTGTAAAAATCAGAGAGGAGCAACGATAATTTACGGTATGTGTAAAATAATGTTGGTTTTTTTATCTCAAACCACGTAAATACATTGCATTACACCAAATACACAAAATAATGTTCTTTTTTATCAGCATAATATGAATAGTTTAGTCATGAAACTCTACTGGTGTTCTAATTGGTTCATTCAATTCAATGTTCCCAGCCAATCAGATTCATGTACTCATTACTGTTTACCTGTATAACTAGGACGTATACAATGAATGTTTATGTTTGTGCCTCATCTTAAACCCAAAGTATACTTCATTTTTGTATGCGTATGCTAACACGGGGGGTTGACACGTGCGCTCTAGAAAGCTTAATCCATGTCCAGCTCTATATTCTCCTATAAGTTATGACCGATAACATATTTTTGAAGAATTGTAAACCAAACCTGGGCTGTCTCACTCTAGCTCACAAGGGCTCGTCAATGTGAGCATCTGTTGTTGTTGCAGTCTCCCCTGTTGTTGTTGTTTTTCCGTCTCTTTAGTTTCATTTTCTACTGTGAAACAGTAGGCCTAGGATAGTGTTGCCACCCTGTGGAACAACAAATTACTGCAAAATAACTTCAATGCACGTGGCACGGTTACAAAAATCAAAAAAGTGAAGTATACTTTGGGCTTTAGCCTACCACCTCCCCAGCACCACCTGTCTAGATCTGTTATGGGGATCTTCCTCTTTCTAGCAGTAGCATGTTTCCTTTTAATTTTGTGAACCGAGCATTTAGCAGAAGCAAGTCTACTTACTCTGCAGCAGCAGCAGCAGCAGCAATGTAGCAGAACTAGTTAGCCAAGACCAAACCTACGAACATTCTATTTACATTAATAAAGATTTTTCAATCTATGCCGAGATATGTCATGACTGAAATGACTTCCGTGGAACACGTTTATTTTTGGCAGATTTTCCAAAATATTCTCTTTCGTACAATAAAAGTGAAAGGTGAGCACAGCTGTCTAGAATGAGTGTTAAATGTAAATTATATTTCAGTCTTTTTAATACACAAAGATATTGTATGGCTTTAGGACATGTGGAATATAGTGCATGAGTGATGTTATGATGCTTTATGGTGTGCTCCACATCCACTCAACTTTCCACTTTGATTGTAGGTACAGAAGGAGAAGACTGAGAACTTTCTTCAAAACTTCTCTTTTTGTGCTTCATGGCAGGAAAAAGTCATCAGTTTGGAACATTAGGGTGAGTAAGTGATAGAAGATTTTGCTGAAATATTTAAGAAATATTTATACAATGGGCCTTACTAATGAAACTTGCATAAATATGAGTAAATTCAGAGTAGTTTGCATGTAAAACAAACCGGGAACGCAATCTTCTGGACTCCTTCAGGTTTGACACCAGTATATTTCATAAATGCAAAAAAGACAAAAAGGCCATATTAACTTAGTTATATATGTGTATATATATATATATATATATATATATATATATACTAGATCAAAAAAGTTAATCAAAGTTGTCTTAAGACAAGAATGGGTATTGTTTTGGATTTAGGACAACTTGAAGAAAGGCTTTGATCCATATCAAATGTTGACTACTAGGGCTGGGCGATATGGGCAAAAAAATTATCATAATATTTTTTTTCATATTAGTCGATATCGATAATTATCACGATAAATGTCAAATCTTTATTTCTTTCAAGTTTGAAGTCAGATTTTTGCTCCAAAGTAAAAACCAGACCATTAATTTTCCTTAACAAAATAAATATCTAAATAGAAACATTTATTTATGCATGTTCTAATGAGTTATATTGTTTTAAATCAAGAAACAGATTTGGGTTGTCTGATAATAATAATAATAATAATAATAATAATAATAATATCACTTTTTTGTCTCTTAGAAATGCACATTTGATAGTAGCTTGAGGTAAATTTTTGTTAATTATCAATCAGTAACATCTGTAAAAATTGTAGCAACCTCAGTTTTATATGGTTAAATTTATTCTGACCCAGTTTTTTTTAATTAAGCATTAGTCTCCCATAGTAGCAAGCATACATTTTAAATCATGATAAACACAGTTAAAACCACACATAATGGTACCTCAATACCATGGTAAAACTATGGTTTTATAGGTAACCTATTTGAATGAAAAATGGTAGTCTAAAAACATTAAGTATAAATGCACACGTTATAGCTTAATCACAAATACGTACATACTATAATTATATACCATTACTCCTGTAATTAAATTCAATGTGAATATTCTACATTGCTGCCACAATACCATGGTGCAGCAGTGAGTGTTACTACAGTAAATCCATGGTAAATGATGGCGATGTGTAGACTGAAAAGCCTTCTGTTT
>JAHKKF010528713.1:0-19647 GCA_019740295.1 Labeo calbasu
CTTTTCACACCAAAAGCCTCAGGCTTTGACAAAAGTAAATTCACGTCTGTACAGTAGACCGCAGAAGAAAAAATATCAACTCTTCAGCAATAAAAAAAGAAAACAAATGTTAGATTATCTTGAAATTTTTGCTTATTAGTATGGTTGAATTGGATCCTCGACATCGACATCGGTTAATAAAATGGGATTAAATGCATAAAGGATATTTGTATTATTTAACATATTTAATTATTGCAGGTTTGCGTCATATTCTAAGTTTAATTTCACTGTTTTTATTCATTTTGAGGAATACTGAATCTGTTTTTTGTGATTGAGTTGAATTAATGCATGTTCACATTTATTCTAGAACTAACATCTTACTCCCGATTTCTCTCAACATGGGGACAGGAGAGCTTTTAATCAATAAATGGGGGGAAAAGTAACTGACGTTACTTACTTGAAAAAAGTAACTCAGGTATTTTCTTGTCAATTAAAAAGTAATGCGTTACTTTACTAGTTACTTGGAAAAAGTAATATTACGTAACTCACGTTACTTGTAATGCGTTATCCCCAACACTGATTATATGTCACTTTCTTCATGTCTTATTGCGAGACATGAAGTCACAATTTCAAGATAAATACTCGCAATTTTGAGAAAAGGTCAGAATTGTGAATTTCTCTTGCAATTCTGAATTTATAACTTACAAATAAAAGTTTATATCACGAAATTCGGAGAAAAGTCTGACTTGCGAGTTTACATATATTTTATATCTCACAATTCTGACTTTATAATTGGCAATAGCGAGTTTATATCCCACAATTCTGAGAAAAGTCACAACTGTGAGATGTAAACTTGCAAATGCGAGAAAAAAAAATCAGAACTGTGAGCTAAAAAAAAGGTGGCAATAGCCTTTATTTTTTTTATTCAGTGGCAGAAATGGGATTAATAAAGGGGTAATTCAGCCAAAAAATGTTATTATAAATTTAAAAACCCCAAAAAACAACCAAAGAATGAAAATTCTGTCATGTTTTTTTAAAATCTGTATAACATTCTTTTTTTAAGGAACATGAATCTCATTTAAATTTAAGTTATGCAAAAGAAACAACAATGAGGTTTAAACAACATGAGGGTGAGTAAATAACAACAGAATTTTCATTTTTAGGTGAACTATCCCTTTAAGTAAACCCATTCCCACAATTAATTTGAGTTGGTTTGATTTAAAGTTGCTCTCTAGTTGAACATAAATGGTTATGTGCAGCGATACCTATAGTCTGAAAAGAGTGTTAAAGATCTTTCAAAACATCTAAAGAAAGAGTAAAGAGATTCTGGATGTACACAGCATGTTAATTTGTTTTCTGGTGTTCGTTCAGACTCTCAGATGACAGTTTGTTGCCACTGAACTGACAGAACACAGGAAGTCAAACTCTTGTTAGTTGTTAAAGAGTCTGCCTTCAAAGGCATGAAAGACGCAGGGCAAAGTGCCCAGGAAAGCGCAAGGGATGTTTTTTTTTCCTCATACACTCGTATGACAAATCTTGTTAAGATAACAGTGAAAGAATCGACTCTTTAGATGCTTTCAGCATTGTGAGAGAAAAACCAACAATAGTTTGACTGGGTTTCCAGCTGTGTAGTAACGACCAGCACAAACAACAGAGGCTCAATCTTGTGTTCTCACACGCTGGGTGTTGCCATCTGTGATTTTGAAGACCATGTGCTCCACAAGCTTCAGGGGAAGCCTGAGGTCTGATTTTCGAGCGGCTCATGAATAGGGTTTACCGTCCTTTCAGCGTAAATATCTTAGCAGCGATAATAGACCAGGAGAGCTTCAACTCCTTCACGTCCACCACAGCTGCAAACCCGCAAACAGCTGAATCTGGTTTCGGTGGCCACTCTTACCCCCCCCCCATTCTCTACCCGAACACACCAGTAAATTTCACAGCTGTGACTCTGGCCCGGGACCAGGCCATGTCTGATGGGTTTAAGATTAGCCACATGAAACGTCTCTTCCCCGTCAAGCATATGCGCGAGCTGGAAATCTCAGGGACACATGTCCTCAAGGTAATGAAGAACATTCCACAGTGTCTTCATTCGAACAGAAATACTGTAACAAAGTACTTTTGATGCATCTTGAAGAATGTCTTGCCTTTGGGGGTTTCTGGGATAAAAAGAAGGGACATTTGAGTCTGTAACTCACAACTCCACTCACTGTAACCCCAATCTCACCCTAAATTATCTTAATAAAAATGACACGTTTGTTCCATATAGTGTCACCAGTGAGATACGGCGTCTCTATAGGCTTCCAAGAACAGCTTTCAGTACATTGCCGTCAAGGGAAAACAACAATTAGTCATCGCTGATTAGTCAGCTGACATTTGGTACATGTAATAATTCAAAGCGCTGTTTGGAAATGAATTCTTAAATATTCATGAGGAATGAGATGATTCAAATATTTAAAACGGAGCAAGAAGAGCTGGTTTATCAACTTGAAGAAACTGTGACAGAAGCAAATTACTTAATGTAAAGATAGCACTACTACTACTACTACTACTACTACTACTAAACTAATTTGTTATTGTTAACGAATATTTACCAGAAAAAATATTATTCACCAGAATTTATCTTATCTACCAGAAAAATGTAAATACACAAAACAGTATTTCTGGGGAAGAAAAAAATAAAATAATAATAAATTAATTCTTTACAAAATCAATTAATTAGGCATGCTTTTGATTTATAAAAATTTAATAAAACAATTAAAAAATTGAATCTAAGAAATTAATGGAAAACAGAATTTGATAAAAAAAAAAAAAAATTAAATAAAATTAATTAATAAATAATAAATTAAAACATATTTCATAGGGCCTTAACATTTTTATTTCTGTTAAAACTTTTAATAAACTGCTGTTAAATTGTGTATTTCAATTAAATACTTTCAATCAAGTACTTTAATGTAATAATCCAAAACGGGCGCAGGAACAAATGGGAACAGTAGGGGGGAAAGAAAAAAAAAATAAAAAATTCACACACCAACACGACGATAACTAACATTAAATGACATTAAGAACGGACAAAGACCAAGGCACTGAATCAAACTTACATAGTAACGCTAATGAGACACAGACAGGTGTACGTGATTAACAAGTGACAACATAACAAGAAACGGAACAGGAAGACCAAATAAGGACACAGGAGGGAAAAACCAACAAAACAGTCCACAGGGGTGTGACAACGTATTTGGGGGTAATGTATTTGGGAAAAAACCTGATAAATTGTGTATTTCAGTTAATGAGACATGCTTTTTGATTATTATTTTTTATTGAAACATTAAAACAAAGTCTAGAAAAATTAAAACTGAAAAAATAAAATAAAATATAATAATAATAATAATCCAGGGGGGAGAAAATAAAACTGATAAATGTAAAAATACTGAATTCAATTTTTCATTTAAATCATAAAAACAGAGTCTAGAAAAATTAAAACTGGCAAGAAAAAAATGAATCCGGAGAAACTAAAACAGAAAAAAAAAATAGAAAAAAAAAAATATATATATATATTTGGGAAAAAATAAAACAGATAAATTGTGTATTTCAGTTAATGATACATACTTTTTTATTAATATTTTTTTTATTTAACCGTTAAAACAGAGTCTAGAAAAATTAAAACTGGAAAAAAAAACAGAATCCAGAGAAATTAAAACGGAATTTGGAAAAAATAAAAATGTATTTGGGAAGAAATAAATCTGATTTCATAGGACCGTACTTTTTTTTAAATGGGAAAAGATGAGACGACTATCAACAAGTCTGAGATTTCATGGTCAAAGTGTGCAACATGTAACATAAATTTTGTGTAGTTATATTAAAACTATCTGAGATTTATTTAAGATTTAACACTAAAGCGTAAATCTTCCAGTGAGCGTCAGATGACGGCAAAGGTAATCTTAACGTAAAAATACAAGAAATCGGCATGTGCAAGTCAACATACAATAACAAAATTATAATAATTAAACAAATCTCTAATACCAGCAAGTAACTGACATGCTACATATATATTTGGCAATCATGTCAAAAAAAATTAACTTGTGCATCACAGGAATTTGGAGGCTTTGCTTGGTTCAAATTCTGCAAGTGTCTTTGTCCTTTAGATCCACTGGAAGACGTTTATATTAACTCTGGCAGATCAGCAGCAAAGCGACTTTATTGAATCAATACAGGCTATTATTTTATATCTTGTTTGTATCAGCAAAAGAATCAATGCTCTAAAGATAAACTAGCGCATACCCTGTACCTCCACTTGTAATGCATATCAATACAGTGAGGCCGCTGTGTAATTGTTACAACTTTGTCTTTTTAAATCCAATTCTCCGTGTCAAATTTTTAGATTTGATGTGCAACGAGTGGAGACGAGGCGGCCCTGTTATACTCCATGTTGTACAAATTTGGTAAAAGGGGTTATGGACCATTAATCTAAAAGTCAATTTGCTGCACATAAGCTGCCGTCTGTAATGGGATATCACTGATGATCTGCTCAGTGAAAAATCCTAATCATGCATACATGTTTGATGGATTTCTTTTTCCCAAGAGGTGATAATTCATGTTAAACATGAGCTGAATTGATTCAGTGAGAGACTGAGCTGTACTAAGCGCATTTGACAAGGAAAATAGGACGAGCTCAAAAGAAAACTATTTTTTTTATCTGAGAACTGTTAGATATTTAATTATGATATATCTGGATCTGTCAATATTGGACGCATACATTTAGATTAGTTTAATGGTCAGAAATGTATCTTTTGTTGAAAATAGTAATTTCTGTTAAATGTAATCTTTAGCAAATCTCTGAATGAACATTTTCATTTTGTAGATTACACTGTTGTAATGCAAGAATTTTCTAGAAGCACCTAATATATATATATATTTAATAACAAAAATGCAGAGAATTTAGATATCAGCCATTTATACATATTTATGAGTTTCAACATTAGTCGCTAATAATTAATTTGACAATTTAAGAAATGACCAAAAATTCCACATTAATTTCCATTATGTGTAAAACTGTCCACTTCTAAAGATCTGTAACCAATACTTAAATCATTATTTGTGAAAACATTCTCTATCCAACTGTTTATGAGGGTCTCATATAAATATAAATAATTGACATCAGATTGCAGTAAAACACCTGCCATTGTTTCCACTTTCTAATCATTTTAAGGCCTTAAACATTGCTTCCTATATACCAATCTAACTATTTACAAGGAAGGTAATACACTTGAGGACCACAATAAATATCATGGACCCTAAAGCACTAAAGAGGAAATAAAACCCTTTCTAAATTTTATTCATACGGCTTGTTTCTTTTCCTTCAGCTTCAGCCTTTCCATCTACGTAATACCATAATTACTGTCACTTTATATTCAGCAGACCTGTGTGCTATTTATATCCTCTCTTGATAGTAGCATTTAGACTGTAGGTTATATTTTACCTTGTCGGTTTAGTCAAAACATTTCACCTTAAGTTGACTGTTTTGGATGGTTAGTGAGAAATGTTTTGAAGAACACTGCCTTGTAAGTGTAGATTTTCAACTTACAAACCACATTTACTTTTATGAAGACATTTAGGTCAAACAAAACCAATGAAACGTAAAAACAAAACAATTCAAGATGAACACGTAGTCATTATTTTAGAATTCAGCCACTTAAAAAGGGCAGCCAAAAGGAATGTGAATTAAACCGCATTGAACATCATTCAGAAATCCTATAATTGGATCAGAAAATAGGACAACAAAACATGCGCTTGCTTCTCAAACATGGCAACAGTATGAAAGGAGCTTCTGGATAATAATGCCCATAGACGATCAAACCAACCAATGCAACTGGAAGTTCAAAAAACATGAGAACTATTACAAACAAAAGCTTGCCCATCAGTTTCAGTCATGTGGCCTAAAGTATATTTTCATATCAGCTTGTCATGCGTGACTTCTGTGTGTTTATATATATTCAGATGTCAGAAATAAAGCCTGTGCTTTAATCACTTTGAGAAGGACTGTTAGTGAAAGCATATAAAATACAACACATATATTAAAAATAAATGCCTTTTTAAATTATAACATATTTACATTCTGGGTGTTATGAACTTAACTGAAAAAGGTAATGACACTTGACATGTCAAAGATGACTGAGGTAAAGCACTTTAAAAAGAGAGAAAATTATAATGTCATCTCTAGTCAGTTGAGTAAACGGCAATATTACACTTTATCATCCAAAAAATTTAAACTAGTATCGTTGCATCCCACAGTACAGTAATATGTAATGTCGTAAAACATGAACAGTGTATTAAAGCACATTTTAGTGCACCATTACGTTGTAGTACACAAAATAGTTGTCAAATAGATACGTTTTACATAAATACACAACCAGTCAAAAGTTTTTGAATAGTAAGATTTTTTTATATTTTTAAAGAAGTCTTAAAGAAGTTTGATCCAAAGAACAGCAAAAACAGTAAAATTTTGAAATATTTTTACTGTTTAAAATAACTGTTTTCTATTTAAATATTTTTAAAAAGGAAATTATTCCTGTGATTTCAAAGCTGAATTTTTAGCATCATTACTCCAGTCACATGATCCTTCAAAAAGCATTCTAATATTCTGATTTGCTGCTCAAAAACATCTATTATTATGATGTTGAAAGTAGATTTTTATTTAGTTTTTTTTTTGATGAATAGAACGTTCGAAAGAACAGCATTCATCTGAAATAGAAATCTTTTATAACATTATAAATGTCTTTATCATCACTTTAAAGCATCCTTGCTAAATAAAAGTATTAATTCATATAATTTCTTTTAAATATTGATAATAAAAATAATAATAATAAATGTTTCTTGAACAGCAAACCAGCATATTAGAATGATTTCTGAAGGATCATGTGACTCTGAAGACTGGAGTAATGATGCTGAAAATTTAGCTTTGATCATAGGAATAAATTACATTTTAAAATATATTCAAATACAGAGCAGTTATTTTATATAGTAAAAATATTTCACAATATTCCTGCTTTCGCTGTATTTTGGATCAAATAAATGAGCAGAAGAGACGTCTTAAAATAAAAATATATATATATTAAACATCTTACTGTTCAAAAACTTTTGACTGGTTGTGTACATCACTCAAAAGATTCAAAATGCTCTTCCTCATGTCTAACATCAACATTAACACATAATCTCAATGATACTAATGTATTTCAGGTAAACATTTTACCTGAAAAAAATTCTTTAACTTAGGAATTTTCTAAAAAGGTCAAAATGCTTTTGTTAGGTGACATTCAATAGAAAAATCAGCCTCAGTTTAACAGTTTAAACTAAAGCTTTTTAAGATCCAAATATAAAAGACAAATATCAACGTAAATGCATTAAAATCATTTTCCAAACTTCACTTCCCACTTTTCCAAAGTTTGAAAAATGTGACTTATCTACTCGAATAAAAGTCAGACAAGGTGAAGTGAAGCAAACATGTCAGTTCCAGTGCTTTCGCCAGGGAACAACCAGTGTAAAGACTACAACCCGTGATTGCGTTACTAACAAACAAAAGATTAGACAAACAACTCATCACCTACACTGCGCGCGACGCGACGCGACAAACTCGAACGATCCCTTCATAATGTAAAAACCTTCGGAAAAACTCGCCGATTATAATGGGAGCGTTCTAGTTTTGATGCGTCGCGTCGGAATGTGATGTAGATAGATGAGCTGTCACTAAGAATAACGAAACTAAACCATGAAGTAGACTTCTTGTCTAAATGCCCTCTTAATTGGCCAACTTCATAGTGTGACGGGCTTAAATTAAACTTAATGTTGGAGGACAGCACGCAAAAAATATCGACTTGTGCCTAAAACTTCATTCTTTTAAACGTACAAGCTGTCTCTTACCTTGAGTGGTGTCGTGGATTTAAATGACAGAGTTTATTGGTAACACACACTGCTGGTCCGGTGTCGTTTCTCTCTTGGATACGTGGGAAGAGGAGCTCATTGTACTGTCATCCTGAGGAGAACACCTGGAATAGAGCAGACTCATGCAGAACTGACACAAACACTTTTGCCATGGAGTTTACGTAACACCACCATCCGCTGTTAATGGAGGTGTCGCAAAAGCTAACAAGCTGCCTAGATAGACTGTATGTTTAGATGTCATAGACAACTGAATTGACTCACTATGCGTCTTTGATTCTTTAAAACACACTGCACGCGTTTATAATGCTTAAAGATGCGGGTTAAGAACGCGTCTGTGATGTCTGTTATGCTGTCTAGGTAGGCAGCTCACTAGGTTTTGTAACACAGCCTTTGTGTTGACGTATGGCATGCTGGGACAGCATGGAGTTTCTTAAAGGGCTATGGGCACATGTGAAACATTAAACCCCATTATTAATATAGTGGCCCCAAAAAGCATGACAATTTATGGACATATATCCGACTAGTAGAAAGTATCAGAATACACTGTCATAAGCCATATTGTCTTCTCTCTAACAGTGTTTTCCTGCTTGTGTGTAATTCTTATTGAATTAATAAAATAATATTTTGTGAATTCAACAACCCCTACAAACAACTGCAATACCGACATCATTTTGAAACTGCACTCAGAGGCAGAAATATATTTACTTGTTTCTATATGTTGTCACAAATGAATAATGCAATGAACTGTCTACAAAGGTTCATATTGATCTATTATAGTTTTATTTCTCACAATAAAGTGTAAGAATTTTAAGTATAAGACAATAAAGTATAGGCCTGTCCTAAGAATAGATCATATAGGATTACACATTTATTTTGATCAAAGAACACAAAACAAAAAACAACAAAGGGCTTTTTTGGGTTGCTTTGACCCAACCGGGTAGTTTTATTTAACTCAAATATTGTTTTAAAAATACTATATTACATGCTTAAAATTAACCCAAAAATCTGACACATAATTACTAGATTCATCAGCAATAATTGAAAGGTGATTTAATAAGCATTTTTTTTAAATGTTTATTATTTCATTTTCTATGTTATCAACTTATTAATAAAGATTAATTTATTAAACATATTAAATAAATGTTCATTTCCGACCTATTTTAGGTTCATTTTAAGCATTAAATATAGTAATTTTTTAAGCAATAGTTCAGTTCAGTAAACCAGGTGGTTAATATATGTGCTATAAATCAAAATAAAAGTAAATAAATGTCAATGTTGTGTAAAAGATCTCAATTATTCTAAATTTTAACAATTACATAAATGTACTGATAATAGAAATAGTGAGCATCTTTGAGACATCTTATTCCAGAAAATAATAGGCTGTATATTACAGTGTTGTTATTGTTAACTAAAACTTAAAACTGAAATTAATCTGAAATAAAATGTGGCTATGTTCACACTGTCAGCTTTTGGGATTGACAACCGCATTTACTTACTGGTGTAAGTCTCGAAATGTCCCATTCACACAGCAGCTTATCCACCTTATTTTGAGTGGGAGCGGTCGTTTGTAAATTTAATGTGTCTGGGTTCCGGTCTCATCCGGATCCAGCTATGTTTATCTGTACAAAACGGCTCGTTTTGCTGCTTGAGATTGCAAACTGGTGTGTCTTACCATATTATTTTAATGTATTATCTTAATTATGAACACAATAGTTTGTAGTGCAAACTGTCTTACCGTTTACGGCATATCCTTTCTATTCATATCTTTATTTCTCTATGGCAGATTATGAACAAGAAGTCTACACATTACCAGAAAACAGCTTACTTCCGCATTGAAAAATAAGGTGGATAGAAGCGTCTTGAGTATGAACTTACAACGGGAGTCAAGACTGTATTCTGTACTAGTAACCGTAGCAACACTGACCAAATTATCAAAGATGGCGACGTCCATAAAACTTAAAGTTTTATCACTTTCTGACACGATTTGAGTCGAACTGAGCATCGAGTTCATTCTTTAGATCTTCATTAACCGACAGCAGCCTTTATATTTGGGTGAAGAGCGGAGCAATTGAGCCGCGTGCAGAACACAAAACTGACGGGAGCGGCTCCGGTCCGGTGGAGACTGGTTATAAAATTTTAAGATGCCACGCAGCTCATTTCTCCATCACTGTAAGTTACCGAAACCACACATGACAGCACGCAACACACTGTGGACGCGAGTCTGTGCGGCAGAGCGCCTCTCTTGCACTGAATGACATGACAGACAACTTTTTTTTATTTTTATTGCAACACTTTACAACCAAACAAACATAATCGACTTGACAGACAACTAATTGTCCAGTCCTGTTCCGTTCGCACAGCGCGTGTGTTCCGAGAATGCGGTTGTGAGTACTGAAAATTTACAGGTGTGAGTTCGGTTATAGAATTCGGTTGTCACACCCGTAAATAACCGTACTGTGTGTGAACGTAACCGTATTAAGGACTCAAATACTACGTGACTCTGGATCACAAAACAAGGGTCAATTTTAAATAAGCTTTCCATTGATATATGAATTGTTAAGATACAATATTTGGCTGAGATACAACTATTAAAACTAACAGTGAAAAACCCCCCAAAAAACTACATATTGAGAAAATCCCCTTTAAATTTGTCCAAATGAAGTTCTTAGCAATGCATATTATTAATCAAAAATTACATTTTGATATACTGATGGTAGGAAACATCTTCATGGAACACTTACTTACTTAATATCCTAATGATTTTTGGCATAAAAGAAAAATCGATCATTTTGACCCATACAATGTATTGTTGGCTATTGCTACAAATATAGCCGTGCTACTTACGACTGGTTTTATGGTCCAGGGTCACATATAAATATTCCATGATATTATTAAATAAAATATTAAATAAAAACGGTAAGTGTTGGCTTGACAACTAATTGAAATTAAATAATTTTTAGACAAATACAACACTGAACCTCAAATTAAAATAAATTCAAAGAAAAATATTTTTTAAAATATGAAAATAAAAGCTAAAATATTAATACATACTGTAATGTACACATAACACTAAATGAATACATTTCATAACTAAAAATCTAAGAAAGTGCAACTGACAAAATAGAAATTCAATACAAGCAGATGAAACTCAGAATACATTTATTCTAAACAATTATTTACTTCAAAATCATGAAGTGATTATTCAGTAAGGCAAGATTCTGAAAAACTCAAAGATATGATGGGTCAATACAACAGCTTATTTCAAAAATGTGCTACTTCTTTTGAATCCTAAGATTGAACAATCTTAAAATAAAAAGAAATGAAAGAGGAAAAGAATGTCTGAATAAATATCTTCTATAAAGAAACCTTTTTGTTAACATCAATTGCAAATGCTGTACAGGTATCATGTGCTATAGAAACATCCATGTCACATAACAAAGGCTCATGGGAGAAATTAATTGCTCTGGCTATTTCCATCATCATAAGTATTTTAATTCAGGAAATTTGCATTTAACTGTTCAGCTACGCAAGATGAATTTAGTCTGTCCTCTTAAAATGATTACTGCATTAGTTTTTGTATGCTAGACGCCATGTATGTATTATTACAGAACATCATATAAACAGCTTTTTGACATCCAAAGAAAACACCAGGAGATATAGTTTTGCATTTCTGTTCTTGAAACTGATTAGCAATTACACTTCACATTGATAAAGGTGTTAAAATCAGGAGGCCAGACGTCATACTCAGACACAGATACTCATTCGCTAAGCGCTGTTCTTATTTGAACATGGCATTGAAGGCTCTGCCAATGACCATCCTTCTGACCTCACTGGTTCCAGCTCCAATCTCATAAAGTTTAGCGTCTCTTAAGAAGCGGCCCATTGGGTAGTCATTAATGTAACCGTTTCCACCTGTGAACAGACGCAAATGTGAGTCAACAAGAACTTGAGTCATAAGACCTGGGCTTATTGAATTAGAAGGAGTTAATTTGCTGACGATTTGACACAATTGTGAATTGCTCCGTTGTTGTCATAGCAACAGGACCAGTCTAACATTAGCTGTCCAAACTGTTGGATCAATATATAAGCATTTAAAATCAATCAACAAATGAGTGCTTAATTATCTCAGGTAAAACTAATTTGCATGTACGTTGAAAAAAACAAAGCATCTATGGCAACCGGTTTGACTTGTCTGCCGTTTATCCACCCAGTAATTCCATGCTATGGAAAGAATGAATAAAGACAGAAGGGTTTGGCCCTGACCTCTCTGTCTTAGGTACATTGGGAGTTATTTCTTATAGTTTTTGCTGTGCTAACTATTAGGCACTCACCCAGGCACTGAATTCCATCCAAGGCAACTTGAGTCGCATTCTCAGCACAATAAAGGATTACCCCAGCACAGTCCTACAATAACATCACAAATCAATACTGCTACTACATACACTGCAAGCACCGTATGCATCATTTCCAGGCTGATATGTACCAATTTAAAACAAAGCAGTCAAATAACAAAAAGTGGGTATGGAGCTCTTACCTTAGCGCTGAAATGGCCTTTATCACAAGCACGGGCAACGTTGTATAAATACTGTCGGCATGAACTAAGCCGTGTGTACATATCAGCCATTTTTCCTTGCATTAGCTAGTCGTTGGGGAAAAATAAATTTAAACCATGTTATTGGCAAGGGAACACGTTTAATACCTTTTCATAACTTTACTTAAATACATACATAAAATTATGTTTAAACACCACTTTTTTCCAAAGTCCTGAAAGAAGTCTTCTTTTATTTAATCAAAAATACAGTAAACAGTAATATTGTGAAGTATTAATATTTTTGTATTTTAATTTATTTTTAAAAATGTAATTTATTTCTCTTTGCCATTTCTTCCAGGCTTCAGTGTCACATGATCCTTCAGAAATCATTCTAATATGCTGATTTAATGCTCAAGAAAGATTTCTTAACATCACAATTTGAAAAGGCTGTGCAACGGTTTCCACATAAATATTAAGACGCACATTTTTTCAGGATTGCCTGATGAATACAGAGCAAAAAACAACATTTATGTGAAAGAGTAACCTTTTGTGAGAATGGAAAAGTCTGTCATTGTTGATTAGTCCTTGACAAATAAGGATTAGTTCACCCCCAGAATAAACATTTCCTGATAATTTACTCATCCCCCCATGTCATCCAAAATAGTCATGACGTTCTTTCTTCAGTCGAAAAGAAACTACGATTTTTAATGGAAACATTCCAGGATTTTTCTCATTATAGTGGACTTCAATGGGGATCAGTGGGTTGAAGATACAAATTGCAGTTTTAATGCAGCTTTAAAGGGGTCATCGGATGCAAAGTTCACTTTTACATTATGTTTGAACATTAATGTGTGTTGGCAGTGTATGTACAAATCTACCCTATAATGATAAAAATCAATGAAGTAGTTTTAATTTAATTTGTAAAAATAATATCCCCTTTTTCCCACGATAGTTGATTGACATGAGCGTCTTACGTCAGACCCGCCCTAAATCAGCTGTAACAGTCCGACCTCCACTGTTTCGATGCCAGAGCAGGGATGTAAGTTAGACAAGAATATCTCAGATTGAGCGATTGAGGTGTTGTGATGCTGGATGTAATAATGAACATAGTGGTCGTCATTTACTCCCGACATCTGAGCTGCTGAAGATGCAGCGGATTAAGTTTGTTTGTGAAGGGAATGCGCCTCCCGATCTACATAAACGTATCTATGTTCGCGCAAATCATTAGTGATCCAGCTTCACTTACAGCAGAAGTGAGTATAAGGTTTTTTTTTAATGAATCTCTGCAATCACCTTTCCTAATAACGTGCTAGTGCTAAAGTAAACAATCTCACTCCACAGAGAGAAGAGAGGGGCGGGGCGAGCAGAGCGCATCTGCATTTAAAGGAACAATCCCTCAGAATGGGATGATTTTTGCAGAGCTCTTTTTGACATAGTAAAAAGGGTGTTGTTTTACAAAACCATTGAGAATTTTTAACCAAAGTATATTATAGACTTTTCATTAAGACCCTAAAGAATCATATCAACTTGTGGAAAATGGGCATCCGATGACCCCTTTAAAGGGCTCTGCACAATCCCAGACTCAGGAATAAGGGTCTTATCCAGTGACACATTCTATCACAAAAAATAATTTAAATACTTTTTTTTTTTAACCACAAATGCTCTTCTTGGGCTAGCTAGATGCATATTCGCATATTAATTAATCACGTTGGAAATGTCACGCATGACGTAGGTGGAAGTACAGACCCAGTGTTTACACAGCATAGGTGCAAAGAAAGTCAAACGCCCTTTACAAAAAAAAGGTGGAACAATAATGTCTGACAATTTTTAAGTTGGAGGAGTCTAACATGACTACAAAAATGCATGAAGTTGTTGACGCAAAGCTAGTGCAAGATGAGCATTTGTGGTTACAAAGTACGTACATTTTTATTATTATTACTTTTTTTTTTTAGAAAATGACCGATTGCTTCACTAGATAAGACCCTTATTCCTCGGCTGGTATCATGTAGAGCCCTTTGAAGCTGCATTGAAACTGCAATTTGGACCTTCAACCCGTCCCCATTGAAGTCTACTATATGGAGAAAAATCCTGGAATGTTTTCCTCAAAAACCTTAATTTTTTGACTGAAGAATGAAAGACATGAACATCTTGGATGACATGGGGGTGAGTAAATGATCAGGAAATTTTTATTTTGAAAGTGAACTACTTCTTTCATTTCTTTCAAATGGTGAAAAACATTCCATTTAAAACCAGTTTTACCTTTAGTGAGTATTTTCATTTGTTGGACATGTAATGGGTTGTTGAGCACACATCAGTGTTCATTTTATCAGCCATTTCTTAAATCAATCTTAGACTTAGTCTGGTGTCAAATGTAACTTGTATTTATGTATTCTGTAACTATATTTAGTCAACTTTTCCTGTTTTAGTTTTAGTCAAGTTTTAGTCAACTAACCATCGGTTTCACAGACAAGGCTGAAGCCTAGTCCCAAACTAAAATGTAAGTCAGAACTGTTTCAACTGAAAGAAACTTGCACTGATTGATCTTAAAACATGTCAGTGCCCTTGTTTTGTCTCAAAATGCACACCAGTAAAACAAAATTTCTAAGGTACATTTATAAAAATTACTTAAATGTCTGAACTGAACTATGGCCTAATCCTGGTTTAGCCATGTCTGTGAAACCTGAGCAAATGTCTGAGCATTTTAGTCTAGTTTTAGTCAGTGGAAACGTACACATTTTCATCATCTTGTATAATGGTTAAAATGCTAAAAAATATATAATTCTGCTCAAATTTAATTGCAATGATTATTTTCATTTGGAAAATAAATTTATACATTTCATCAGAAGTTGCACTATCACCAGTAAGCACAAATCAATAAAATATCGACTTGTATGCATGGTTTATTTTACCTCATCTGGTGTACAGATTTATAACAGGATATCAATTAGAGGCTAAATAAACACCAACGATTTCAGATAGGCTATAACTCGCCCTGTCTGTTGAAAACTGGTGTAACAAATTTCCTAATAGTAATTCCAATAATTCCAAATTGCATTAATGTTTCACTTTTAAAACAACAGCAAAAAAGACTGCCACATGGAGGTTGCGTAAGTAACCTTAGAATCAGCAACCACAATACTGTAGAAATCAATGAAAGAACACAAATTGGCTAAATTACACTTTCATTTAAGCAGAATACCTCATATAGTAACAGTAACATATCAGTGTTTTCCGATCATGGCGCCTCCGCAGTGAGAGTGCGTATGATTGGTTGCCAGACTGCATAAAGCATAAAAGCCGGACAAAGAAGCCTATCTATCCGATTAACAGAAAAGCTCTGACTGGGGTATTTGAGCTCTTGATATTTGGCAACCGCAATATAATACTGTAATAGCGTCTTGTACAGCAGTCTGACATGTTTTGGCTCCACTTTTTCAACAAAAAGGTTTTGGTAAAGTTTTTGTTCTTTTAACTACACTTTAGTCTCATCTATTTAGTCAACAATATTGGATGTTGGCATAGTCTCAGTTATCATTTAACGACCTTATTATTGTCTCATTTTAGTCAGGTGAAAAACATCTTTCGTCATAATTTCGTTAACAAAATTAACACTAGCACACATACAGCGCAACACTTCTAAACAGTCGGAAACATCTCATATCAAAGTATTATTAAAAATAAATAAATAAATGAACTCAGAAATACCATAGCTGAGTGTTTGTTGGCAAACAGTAATTTTATCTAATAGTAGACAAGCATAAAACATATTGAACAAACAAATCCTTGCATATTTCAGAGCGTAAAGCATACCTGGAAGGTGCCGATTTTCTGTCCAAAGGCTTCACGAACATGTAGATAAGGAATTGCATGGTCAATCACAGCTTGCATGATGCTAAGGGAATGCATAAAAATAACTATTTGACAATTTACATGTCTAAGTATGCTAGAAAATGAACAGAGCAACAATTACCCAACAGGTCCAGCAGACAGGACGAGTCTCTCTAGGTCCAGGCCGCTCATCAAAACATACACGCCTTTATTTACCGGGCCCAATACGTTTTCCTCTGAAAGCACAACAGACCGTCTTAAACTGTTGTTTGGACCGCCAACATATTCAGACTCACAAATATGCATAATAGGCTTCACACACCAGGGACCTTGCAGTCTTCAAAGATGAGCTCACAGGTGTTAGATCCTCTCATTCCCAGTTTATCCAGCTTCTGTGCTGTGCTAAATCCTGGCATGCCCTTCAAGAACACAAGCACAATGACTATGATACGCTTATCTATTGAAGCTGCTGCTTTCCTGATCAACAGATTAAATATGAAACATTCAATCAGATTCTCAACGCTACGTCTAATATGATTTAAGACTGAACAGTAAACCATAATCAATCATTCAATAGGACGTCTAACCTTCTCTACGATGAAAGCAGAGATGCCACGGGCTGCTGCCTCTGGGTCTGTTTTAGCATACACAATTACAACATCTGCGTCTGGTCCGTTTGTAATCCAGAACTTATTACCGTTCAACACGTAATGATCCCCTTAAAGATGACAGATCAAAGGGTAAAGAAGGTTATAATACAGGCAAACGTGCATTGTCAGGTTTTGTCTGGTTAGCAATACACATTTAGCCTTTGATGGTACAGGAGATGCCTCAACTACACGGCTCTAGGGGCTAGATGCAGTTTTTAATTAGCCAATTAAAAGCAATTTTGATGAAATCTTTTTTTTTTCCACAAACAATATACAGGAAAATCACTAATATGTCATTACATTATAGTGACATTTACTTGAAAGGCCCTGCATTGGTATAAATAAGCAATGCACAATATTTCAATTACATTATATATACATATATACAGATATATATATATATATATATATATATACAGATATACAATTTTTTTTTTATTGGAAGATACTAGAAATTTGTTGCCAATGTTGATTATTTATCTGTTATATATTTATAGTAATAACTGAACAGAGTTGTTAAATGTAATCTTTAGCAAATGGCAAAATTAATACTTTGCATTATAATGCTATGATGTCTAAGTGACAGATTTTTGTTTTTAATTGTTTTATTTTTTTATTTATTTAGATAAAACAGTGTACACCTTTAATATCATCCATAACAAAATTATTGGTTTATTAGAATAATATAAATATTGGTGCATTCCGACTAATAAGATAAATTACTACATATACAACCGTTCAAAAGTTTGGGATCAGTACGATTTTTTAATGTTTTTGAATGTTAAAATGAAAAAAAAATACAGTAAAAACAGTAATACTGTGAAATATTACTGCAACTTAAAAGAACTGTTTTTTATATTAATATACACTTTCGTTCAAAAGTTTGGGATCGGTATGATTTAATTTTTTTTTTTTTTTTAAAGTTTGTTGTGCTCATTAAGGCTGTATCTATTTAATGAAAACACAGAAAAACAACTGTAATACGGGAAATATTATTGCAATTTAAAATAAGTTTTCTATTTTAATATACTTTAAATATAATTTATTTCTGTGAAGCAAAGCTGAATTTTCAGCATCATTACTCCAGTCTTCAGTGTCACATGATCCTTCAGAAATCATTCTAATATACCAATTTATAATTAATGTTGGAAACAGTTGACCTGTGATAATTGTTTCATTATTTTTTGATAATTAAAAAGTTATTCAATATAGAAATTTAGTGTTACAATATACACTAATTAATACTTTTATTCAGCAAGGATGTGTTAAATGGATAAAAAAAAAAAGTGACAGTAGAGACTTAAATTGTTAGAAAAGATTTCTATTTTAAACTGTTCTACTGTTCTTTTTTACTTTTCATTCCAAGAATCAAAGAAAAAAGTATCTCAGATTCCAGAAAAATATTAAGCAGCACAACAGTTTTAACAATGATAATAAATCAGCATATTAGAATGATTTCTGAAGGATCATGTGACACTGAAGGCTGAAGAAATTATATTTTAAAGTATATTAAAATTGGACAGTTGAACAGTCTTCAGTGTCACATGATCCTTCAGAAATCATTTTAATATGCTGATTTGCAGCTCAAGAAACATTTCTTATTATTATCAATGTACAAAACACTTGATGCTTTTTGTGAAAACTGTCGTTCCTTTTCTTAGTGATTCTTTGATAAATAAAAACAGTATTTATATGAAACCTTTTGTAACATTATTTCCTGTCATATTTTACTACCTTCACTTTATATTTTCAAACAAAAGTAATAATTCATTTCAAAATAAAATCCTGACACCAAACTTTTGAATGGTCGTTTATATCCAAGGAGAAATATATCTAACAAACCAGCCAATAACATGCATGTATATCTAACCAGCTCTGACATCTCCATGGCACTGAAATAACAGCGCCTATTATAGCAACCGACAGTAGAGACTAACAGAGCAGCACAGAGCGATAACAGAAGGCCAGTCACCTTGTTTTTTCGCTGTCAGTTTCATGGACACCGCATCAGAGCCAGAGTTGGGCTCACTCATGGCCAAGGCACCCACATGTTCCCCTGTAATCAACTGAAGCACAAACATACAATAATTGTGAAAAACAACTGAAACCACAAAAATCCATGAATAACCTAAATGCATTTAATTAGTCTGTGTTTACACTGTGAAAAAACAGTGCGTTTTTCCCTAATGCATCATGTCATGGGTTGGTTTTAGTTAAAGGAGAACTCCTCTTCCAGAACAACAATTTACAAATAATGTACTCACCCCCTTGTCATCCAAGATGTTCATGTCTTCCTTTCTTCAGTCGTATATTTCTACATATAATGGACTGACATGGTGCCCCGATTTTGAACTTCCAAAATTCAGTTTAAATACGGCTTCAAACGATCCCAGCTGAGAAAGAAGGGTCTTACCTAATGTAACGATCGGTTATTTTAATAAAAATAATACTATTTATATACTTGTTAATGCCAAACGCTCGTCTTGTCTTACTCTGCCTGGACTGTTTTTGTTCCAGTTCATGACAGTTAGGGTATGTCGAAACTCTCCCATCTCATGTTCTCCCTCGACTTCAAAATCATCCTATATCGCTGTCTTACCTTTTTTGTTGAGGGTGTTTGATCTTATTTGCATGTTTACTTTGCAAAGACTGGGTCGGTACTTCTGCAGTGATGTAGGATGATTTTGAAATGATTTTTGAAGTTGAGGGAGAAAATACGATTGG
>JAHKKF010528714.1:0-21355 GCA_019740295.1 Labeo calbasu
AAAAAAAAAAAATTCCAGCACATGTAGTCAGAGTCAGAGTAATAATGAAAATGCAAGAAACAATGGAGATTTATTTATTTATTTATTTACAAAACTGCCTAACAATAAAGTAGGTCATACCAGTGACTTCAACTAAAAGCATACGAAATCATGAGATACATGAGAAAATATTTAATAACTGAAAAGAGACAGTGGACTTAACATGGGCCTTTTTCATAAACCTTTAGGAAATAGGAAGAAGGAAGTCAAGTGATGTCATTAGTGTGATTTTTATTAAAAAAAAAAAAAAAGATTTTTGTTAAATGGTAACACCAGTGACACAACACCAGGGGACCATTGCTTTTATTATATATTTTATTTATTTATTTATTTAGCATTTTGCTTTTTTATGCCATTTACATCATATATTTGATAGTTATGAATATATTATTGTGTTTTAAATGGTAGAAAAACTTCAACATAAAGCACTTTTGATCTGTACATGGCTGTGGGAAACAAGCGGTTTTGTGGTGCTTGGAATTCTATGCATTGAACACACCCTCTAACGGAAACTCAAGATCTTCGCAATTTGCAAAGGCCTTTAGAGAAGACGGACCAAATATAATGTCATTAAATCTCTAGGAGGAGTTTGTTACAGAGTAAAACATGTCACTTCCTGTGGCCAGCAGGTGGCACTATGATTATAACTGAATATGGGCATGTAGATGTCTTCAGATCAGGAGTCTTATCAAGCATGTGAAGTTTGGGGTAGATTAGACATTGCATGAGTTATAACAACTTCCTGTTTCATGGCGAAACATCAAAATTTACCAGACCGCCACGGACATGCCCTTCAACGAAAACTCAAGATTTTCACAATTTAACATCACAAAAGGCTTTAGATTACACTTATGAAATTGTGGTGTTCATTTGATTAAATCTCTCGAGGGAGTTTGTTAAAATACGTCTGAAAATGCCAAAAATGACACAAAATTTGCAGAGAAAATTAAAAATAACCGACTTCTGTTCGGTTCTGGAATTTTGCTCCTAGATACTTTTTTTTGTAGATATTGCTGTGTTACATGTGTCTACCAAGTTTCGTGTGTGTACGGGAAACGTAGCTCAAGGGGCACTTTGTTGAATGTGAATAGGTGGCGCTATCAAGCCCTTTTTTCCACACCCACATTAATGGCTCAAGGTGGTGTAATTGTTCTAATAACATATTGTTTTGTTTTAAAATATAAAGAAATTGTAACACTAAAGTGTTTTTAAGTGTAATATTTCTGTAAAATCACTCATTTGGTTCACAATGTAATTAGAAATGGACATTTCTGTAGAATGACCCAGATATTGTTTCTTTTTAAATTATACATTGGCTTAATTTTGATACATTTTTCAGAAAACAAGAATTAATGAGTCACTGAGCTTCTCAAGTAAATATATGACTTAAGAATGTTTAGATATTTGTCCTGGAAAACAAGACAAAAATACCGAAAATACTGAGTAAGAAAATATCACTTTCACTGTAAGTGCCTCATCATAACTTCATACTCAAAATAGTTTTTTTTTTTTTTGCCATAAACCATGCTGGAATTGTCCTTTAATAGGTCTAATACAACAGCTATTCTTGAAATGCATTAGTTTAATTAATAAACAACAATGTCAGGAATGTGACAAAAAAAATAGTAAAAGCCAAATGTGAGGAATTTACGGCATGGCTGCTTGGTCAGAACTGATATGAATCTGCGGAGCTCTGCCTGGAGACCAGGCCCTGCTCGCCGTATCAAGTATGTCCAAGAATAGCTGGCTTGTCTGATGGCTGTAGTGCACAGGACCAGCAGTGTGTGTGGCCCAAGTTTGCCTCTCTGCCACATGTTCACACGTACTCAAACACATTTCACTTCACTTACATGCCTGCGCTCACCCCATCACTACAAAGTCACACATGTCGCGGCACGGCTAGAAGGGTTTTCTTCGTGGTTGGCCGGGTCACAAAAAGCCAAGCAGATTGTCTACAACACAATAATAAATGCAGAGACTTGTTGCAACTGATAAACTAATGAAAGTTTAAATTCAACCACAAATGCATATTAATCACTAACCACTTGCAAACAGCCTAACAAGGTGTTATATAACACTGCACTATATTCACTAATTGTCTAATTGTCATTGTTTATCACAAATATACCTCTTTTGTAAGTAATTAAGGATTATTATACATTGCACCTTCTTCCTAAATTGTTATAACTGCAGAATGCCTTAACAGCAGCTTAGCAATGCCCTAGTAATTAACCAAAATACCATAATTATTTTGTGATGACCCATTTTGTGATAAGCCACTTGAAACACCATATCAACTCATTAGCAACATGTCAACAAACACTCAGAACACCCAAGCAACCATTAATCAACAGCCTAGTGACTTAGCTATACCCTAGCAACAGCTTAAAATATCACATCACATGTTGAAATTGCGTTTGTTGCAACCACCTAGTGTTTCGTCCCGAATTCGTCCCACTCCTGCTGGAGCAGGGGAACAGATCTCTCGAGGACAATACAAGACTGTTCCTGATGTTAGCTAACACCACCAGCTACCCGGACGACGCACTCTGCTCATTCTGTGATGCAAATTGGAACACTGCGTGCAGAGTGCCGTTATCAGAAGATGGTCCTCTAGAGGATTTTGCCGGCTTTGTGGAGTGGACTCTGGTGAAAAACGGATCGCCATTCACCATCTGTCCCGTTGATGATCTCGCCAGATCCACTCCAGAGCCCAGCCCACCATCTCCCACTGTGCGGCGCTAAAGCCTGAGCCCACCAATGACGGAAAGCCCATTCCTACCGTGATCAACGAGCCAGTGCGATGGCGAGTGACTGAGCGGAGGATCAACCCGGAGGCAGAGCTCAACCCGTCTGGCCAGGTGCCGGCGACCATGCCTGCGGCAAGGGAGCAAGCCGTGGACGGTCTGAGTGCGGAGTGCTCACCGCAACTGAGGGTGAGCTGATTATACATCTGGGACTGCTGGACTTTAAGGGGGACCTAACTGACTAGGAAACAGATCTGGAGACCGACTTGCCCCCTCTCATCTCTCCTTCGTCCCCGTTTCCCAGTCCAGCCGAGAGAGAGACTCAGTCCCAGAGTACAGCCAGGATTGGGTTCTGATTCCAGAGGACAGCCCTGAGAGTCAGGAGGCTCTCCTCCACCACTGTCGTCTGGCAGCCCCTCTGCTCGCCCTCATCCTCTATCGCCACCGTGGCAGAAGTATCCTTCTCCTCAGTCTCCAGCCCAGCGGCTTCACCTCCGCTCCTAGCTCCCTCGCCTCCTCCATCACCCATCGATCCACTAGCTCCACTGGGCTCCCTCGTGCCTCCGGCCCCGCCTTGGTCGGGCGTCGACCTGCCTTCGCCTCAGGACTCCGTTCCTTTGGTTTCACCTCGTCGCTCTGTCCGACTGGCTCTTTCGGGCTCCCGCCTGCTCCACCATTGGTCGGCCCCCTGGAGTCGTCAGCCCTTCCTCCTCCATGGCTCCTTTCCCTACCGGCTCCACCGTGGGTCATCATCATGGCTGTAGTCTGGGTCCCACCTGGCTCCTCCTGCTCCAAGTCCCTCCTGTCATCTCCCTGACTTCTTCCTCCGTCTGATCCGCCCTGGTCTCTCCTGTCATCTCCCTGGCTCCTCCCTTCTTCATCTCTACCTTGGACTTTGTGCGTCGTCCTCCTCCCGAGCATCCTCCCAAAATTCCACCTATGCCTCCCTCTGTGGTGCTTGCTGTTCACGGCCCGAGGACGCACATTTAGGGAGGGGAGCGATAATGTCACATTTCTGGTCTGGTCTGTTTTGTTGTGTTTTCCCTCCCCATGTGTCCTTTGTCTAATTAGGTGATTCCTCGTATCTGTCTGTCCTTCGTTATCCTGTGTTTATAAGCCCCAGTCTGTTCAGTTAGTGTTCGTTAGGTCTACTCATTTTGTTTGCGTGTTCCTGCTGTTTCCTTTGTGGATGTACCCTGTGTTTGCATTATATTAAAGACTGTGTTCGCTATTCCTCGTTTCTGCTATTCCTCGCCAACACACACCGTGACACCTAGTAACCACCTAAACTTATTTTTCTTGATCTATATTCATGATCTATATATGCTGTTGAAATTGCGGTTGTGTATTTTTATTTATTTATTTATTTTATGGGTACTGTTTGCAGTTGTTCACATTTCATGATTTAGATATCTGTTTATTCTCTTCTCATTTATAGTAAGTGACATTTGTTTACATGTGTTGAGTTTATGCAGCAAACACAAGGCCATATGCGGAGGATGAGTTATAATGGATGACGCAACAAAGTTTCTCGTAGTGACGCTAAACATATATTCAAAAATGTTCAGAGTGTGTCAAGGCAGAACGCTCAAGGCATCATGTGTTTGTTTGCCTTCTGAAATACTCATTACTGTCTGACATCAAAGTTAACACTCAAAGAAAACTTCAGTTAGAATATAGCCTTAAGGTATACGTATAAAGTTAAAAAAAAAAAAAAAAAAAAAAAAATCAGCTATCTTGGAGTTTATAAATGAGCTATTTCTCCTCAAGCTCAGAACAGACCGGTCAGATTAACTTTGTGACTCACATTCGTAGTATCAACAGTTTAGACAAAATGTTCATTTCTTATTTGAACATCTTCACATCACGCAATATATTTTCATCCTCAGTGTAAGTTCAGTGCTTTGTTGTTTATCTTGTCTCCTGATAATATTCATCCATCTTATTCATATTACTGTTTAAATTAAACTCAGCCAGTATTCCCATGCCAATATATGTCTGCTATATTCCAATGGTAATTTTGATTAACATTTTTTCACGGTCTTTTGATGTGACTTTCAGTCACATTTTGTTGAATATAATGGTTTGTTAAGTACACTTGAATAACCACAGTTCATATTATTATTTCCAAAAACCACATGAAGTGACTTCAATATTGTTGCTGCATACTAATTTCCATATTTATGCTGCACACTGCAATGTACTTTGCCTGTAGTCAATAGTTTAGCAATGTATGAAGTCACTTCCACACCAAGCAGATTTTTGTTGGAGAAATTCCCATTAACAGCCGAACTCAGTGTGAAAAATGAGTGGAAAATTTGCATGATCAACTGAAACGGATGCGAAAACTGCAGGGAAAAATTCACACAACCAACTGAAACTGATGCTAAATCTGCGGGTAAAAATTCACATGACGAACTGAACCTGATGTGAATGCTACAGGTAAAAATTAACATGACGAGCTGAACCCGATGCGAAATCTGCAGGGAAAAATGTATACGACCAACTGAACCCGATGTGAAATCTGCGGGGACAGAATTACATGACTTACTGAACCTGATATAAAATCTGCATGGAAAAATTCACACAACCTAATGAACCCGACATGAAATCTGCATAGAAAAATTCACACAAACAACTGAATCAGATCCGAAATCTGTGGGGAAAAATTCACATGACCGACTAAACCCAATATGAAATCTGCGGGCAAAATTCACACAACCAACTAAATCCGATGTGAAATCTGTGGGGAAAATTCACACGACGAACAGAACCCGATGCAAAATCTGCGGGGAAAAATTCTTATGACCAACTAAACCCAATGCAAAATCTGCTTGAAGAAATCTGCGACATTCAAGTGTAATTTCTGATTTCCTTTATTCCTATTGACAGGATTTAACCCGCAAGAATTTGCTAAGTACATTCGAACGTAACATTTGTTTTAAAAATGAGCTAAAATTCATTATTTTATGCACTTTAATTTTCACGTATTTAAAAACGTGGCCTCACATTTCTTTTCCAACCCGTTTTCAATGTACACAAAAAAACACATAACCAACTGAACCTGATGGTAAAGCTTCAGGGAAAAATTCATATATCCACTTGAACCTGATGTGAAATCTGCTGGGAAAAATTCAAATGACCAACTGAACCCGACATGAAATTTGCGTAGAAAAATTCACATGAACAATTAAACCCAATGTGAAATCTGCTGTAAAAAAATTCATACAACCAACTCAATCCGACGCGAAATCTGCAGGGAAAAATTCACATGACCAACTGAACCCAATGCGAAATTTTCAGTGAAAAATTCTCTTGACCAACTAAACCCGAAAATTGACTGCATTTAACTCAAGAATTTGCTAAGTACATTCAACCATAACATAAATGAAAAATTAGCTTTAGAAATTAGCTAAAATTATTATTTTTTTCATCCACTTTTAGGTTCACATATTAAAAAATGTGGCCTCGCATTCCTTTTCCAACTTGTTTTCAATTTCCACAAAAAAATCACATGACTGACTGAACCTGATGTAAAATCTGCAGAAAAATATTTACACATTAACTGCACCCGATGCGAAATCTGCGAAAAAAAATAATAAAAAATAAAAATAAATAAAAATGCGCGACCAACTGAACCTGATGCGAAATCTGCAGCGAAAAATTCACATGACCAAATGAAACCAATGATAAATCTGCATGGAAAAATTGACATGACCCCAATGTAAAATCTATGGGGGAAAAATTCACACAACCAACTGAACCCAATGCGAAATCTGACCAACTGAACCCAACGCTAAATCTGCGGGGAAAAACTGATATGACCAATTAAACCCAATGCAAAATGTGAACATTGGGTTTAGAAAAAAAATCTTACATTCAATGGAAATTTGGAAAAAAAACTAATGTGATCTCTTGAATGTCATATTGTATCTCCTAGAAGCCATGTGATACATTTGGCAGCAAATGTAAATCATTTTCTTATTGTTTATTGATTTTTTTTTTTTTTTTTTTTAAAGAGAAGGAAAGAAAGAAAGAAAGAAAGAAAGAAAGAAAGAAAGAAAGAAAGAAAGAAAGAAAGAAAAGAAAAGAAAAGAAAAGAAAAGAAAATGGACAGTTTGTCATTCCAAAACTTACATTCACATTGTTCGTTCTTCTGTGGCACAAAAGAAGATATAGAAAAATGCAATGGAAGTCAATAGAGTCCAGTGTTTTGTGGTTTTGGACCCCATTGACTTTCAGAACCAGTTAAGACATTCTCAAAAATGTCACAAATTATAATCTTGGATTTTCATGAACTTAGAGTACATGTGCATTGGTTTCATTCTGCCTGATGTTTGTATAAACTCTGCATAGCTCTTTCGAGTTGTTGGAAAGTGCTGAGATGTACCATGGATGTACAGTGCCATCTGTCAAGACAAATTAGCTGCTGCTCTACACTGGCAACTTGAGATGTGTCAAACAAGGGGAGAAACACTTGCTTCCAATGATTGACATGCAGTGATCCCACACTACCTCAGCGAAATCCACCACTTTTACCTTATTTCCAAATGTCTGACAAGGCAAACTGCAAGATCTCAGCCACAGGCCAGTGCTCAAGCACAGAGCAACAGGTGCTGGCTTCTCGTCTTACAGACTTTCAGCCTCTGTTGTCAAGTCAGGGCTGCACAAAAATGGTAGATGACAATATCAGAATTTTTTCTTCTAGAGTACATTTTAAATCATTTTCAATAACAATTTTAAAGTATATATGACATTTTTTAACAGTATAGAGCATAACAAAATCTGAAGACCTACTAAATTAATAAATAATGATAAAAAATACATTTAAAATCTGCATGGTTATTTGTTAAGTTTTCCCCATTTTTTCAACTCATTTGTCTTCTATTTCTAGTTTTGTGGTTTGTAAATGTGCAAATAATACATTCAGTCTGCTTCATTTATATCATAAAATGGAGGGTTTATGATATTAATGACTAGAATGTAATAAAATGCATGCAAAATAAATACAAGAGTAATTTAAAAAATGTCAAAATGTAAAAATAAGAGCAGATGGAGTAAAGCATGTCACACTACTGGCATTGTTTGACATTTCCTGTCAACTACTCATCTACAACTTATAACTAAACCCACACAGATTCTGCAAACTTTCTACACTTTTTGCTTCATGCTGATTGTGGAGGAAAATTTATGCAATGGATTTAAGCATGGCACAATGTATTACATATATTTTTATTATCATTTCAAAAATGCTAAATAAAAGTATATCAGTCAGTCTCAAAATCAGTTTACACATTTTACACCATAATGACAACAGCCTGTTAAATAAATAAATAAATAAATAAAGCTGTAAAGAAAATAAAGAATCCTGAAATATATTTACAACAAAATACTCTTTTTAAATTACTTTTTGACTTGCTTGCCATTCTTTGTCATTAACTGTTTTTTTTTTCCTTTCTAGTGTTTCAGCACCATTTTTTTCTGTGCAGTAATTTTGAAAATTGATTATAAACCATTTTACAGAGATGAATCTGTGTTTTAACATTGCAGCTGAGAAGCCAAACACACAGGAAATTCAAAACACCTTGAGTCAAGCCGAAATGCATCATTTCTTCAAAGACTGAACCGTTTTTTTTTCCTTCTTCTTCTGAACTCTGGGGTTCAGATTTCAATCACTGACATTACAGAGATTGTGAAAAACAAAACATGATCTTCTCTTTCACGCTGCCTGTGGCGGGCAAAGGTTAAGCCCATTTCAAACAAGCTGGTCCGAGTTTACGCATACACACGCACACGGATCCCGAATGATAAATCTCACGACTCCCCTCCACTTGCCCCCAGACAATCCCTACACTTGCCCTTAAAACACTAAAAAAGCTGCTTTGTGGGGAAGAGTGCAAAATTTGCTCCGTTGGTGGTCACCGCAGTAATAAAGCTGAGAGAGGCTGCATAGTCCATAAAACCCACCGCCAGCCGAGCACAGCTTTTACATGATCGCAGCTTAAGCAAGTTGCATGGATTCTTTTAATGGCCAAATCCCATCTTCTGAAAATCTGTAGGGTAATCATTTGTTAATAGTCGCATTGGTGTTTAGTAAATAAGTCCACTTATGCAGAGTCAGATCATTTACAATTTTCCATTTGGTGTCTCGTACAACACATTTTCTCCTTTAGAGTTACTCTAGGTTTGGAGTGCATGAGAACTAGAATGAACGCAAGGAAAAACAGGAACATAAGTTTTCCGCTTGTGAAATTTAAAGCCAAGTTTGGGACTGGAGTAAACCAGAATGCATTAGACACTTTGAAATCGTGTAGGAAAAACATAAGATCTCCTCCTGCTGGAGCTTACTTAGACCAAACATCCTGTTATGGCTACATCACCTTGCATAATTCAGTTAACCTAAAGCAGATTTGTCTTGCAATAATTGTAAGTGCTTGTTTGACCGAATCCCTGGCATCCTTTAGAGGTCTTAAAGACCCCATGAAATCAAAATGAGAGTTTTGAGGCTTTTAACCCATGTGTGTCATCTTTGAGGTCATGGCAGATACGCATTAAAATATATATATATATATATATAGACTTTCTCTTAGGAAATAGCAAATACATCAAGAAAAGATAAGGCACTTGTAAAAAAAAAAAGAAAAGAAAAAAAAGTGACTTATAGTTGCAAGTATGAGAAGTAGTAGCAATTGTATATAATTGTACGTAAATATAAAGTCAGAAATATGACATATAACGTCACAAGTCAGAATCACAAAATATTAAGTTGTAATTCTGTATGTAAAAAGTCAGAATTCCGATATATATGAAGTCACAACTGTGAGATGCAAAGTTGGAATTATGAGATCTGAAGTTGCACTTGTGAGATATTAAGTCGCAATTACGAGTAGTCGCAATTGTGTGATATAAAGTCATAATTACGAGATTTAAATTTGCAATTGTGCGATATTAGGTCATAGATACGTAAAGTAGTTGCAGTTGTCAGATGTAAAACTGCAACTTCAAGATGTTAAATTGCCGTTACGAAAAGTATCAATTGTAAGATACAAAGTCTGTCCAGGTATGAAGTCACAATAGTAAGATAGAAAGTTGGAATTACAAGATACAAAGTCACATGTTATGAGATACGATGTCACAATTGATAATATGCAATATTGAATAATTATGAGATGTGAAGTCGCAACTGTAAGATATAAAGTCAGGTATGAAAAGTAGCCACAAGTGTGAGATGTAAAGTAGCAATTACAACATTTAAAGGTGCAATAATAAAACAAAAGTAGCAATTGTAAGATACAAAGTTGTACTTACCAGATACAAAGTCACAATAGTCGCGCACTGGCTGTTGTGAAAGTACTGCTGTCATTGTCCTGGTTTAAAATCCTAAATATCATGTTTGAAATTAATTGGGGTGGCCCCGTTTTGTGTGCGAGCAGATCGGGAGGTGCAAGATTTGATCTGTGAATGCCGCACATTACCAGACAATCTGTGCCGAGCATCGGGACCGATCGAGGTGCTCGACAAGACTTTTGCTCCGATTCTCGGAAGAGGACAATCGAGGCAAAATCGGGTTAAAAACCCTGTAGTGTGAGCCTGGCTTAAGGGCCGTTGTTAGGCACGATGTGAAGCAGAGAAATTAAGAGACGTAAAGTCACAACTGAGATATAAAATCAGTTATATATATAATTTAATGTGAAGTTGTAATTGTGAGAAGTAAAGCTGCAAATACAAGATACAACAGGGGTGTCCAAACTCGGTTCTGGAAGGCCAGTGTCCTGCTGAGTTCAGCTCCAACTTGCTTCAACACACCTGTCTGGAAGTTTCTAGTATACATAGTAAGATTTTGATTAGCTGGTTCAGGTGTGTTTAATTAGGGTTGGAGCTAAACTTGGCAGGACACCGGCCCTCCAGGACTGAGTTTGGAGACACTTGAGATACAGAGTTGCAATTATGAGATACAAAATTGCAATTATGTGATACAAAGTTGCAATTGCAAGATATCAATTCACAATTGCAAGAAATTAGTTGCCTTTATCAAAAATAAAGCCTAAATTGTGAGAAATTAAATCGCAACTCTGAATTATATAGTGATCAAGGATCTTTTTACATATTTTTACTCAGTGGAAACAGGCGTTTCAAGAAATATGAACAAAGTAGGTGTGTAAACTCATGTTGTATTGCATGTACAGTTTTTACAGGGTATGTAAGACAGTATTCACTTATACTTGTCTCTGTATATAAAACTGGAAAAGGAAAAAGTATTTTTCTAATTACACGCATTGCCTTGAAAGTTTGCAAATGTAACATTGATTCACATACTCCCACTGACTGCCTGTGTGTGGTGAAGATGGTTTCAATTATCGTGGCATAAAAATCGGTTTGACAGGAGTTGTTGGGTCAGGGTTGGCACGAGAGTTGCCCGCTGCTGTCATTCCCCAAAAGAATTTCCCACCCAGTCCATAGACACGCATTTAACCTGTATTTAATGCTAAACACATTTCTCTTTGTGTAAATTATTGCAAAAGCACTCATCCAAAAACGACAACATTTTACCTGATGAGACCCCAATGAGTGAGATTTATCTCTTTTCATGACAACATCAACTGGAAAGTCACAAACTCAAACTCCTGTGTTGGGGAAGAATGCTTCAAAATTATAAATGTACGTTTGGCCAATGGTGTCCCGTTTTGATTTTTTGGGCCAAACATATAGTAGCAAACTACTTGGAAACTATTCCCATTTTTAATACATATTGTAAATAAATACATACATACATGCATAGTAGGAAGTCACAATTGTTAGATCTGAAGTTGCAATTGTGAGATGTTGGGTCACAATTATGAGTAGTTGCAATTGTATAAAATAAAGTCATAATTACAAGATGTGAATTTGCATTTGTGAGATATTAGGTCACATATACGTTGTGAGATGTGAAATTGCTGTCATGAAAAGTAGCCACTGAAAGATATAAAGTCATACTTAACAGATACAGTAAGTCACAATAGTGAGATAGGAAGTCACAAATGTGAAATAAAGTTGCAATTGCGAAATACAAAGTCGTATTACATATAAACAGTATTGTTTTAATACAAAACATAACATGGTATGACAAGAAAAAGAGCTATGAATGATGAAGATGATCATTCAAGATGGAGGATGTTAGCTTAGCAACATGCTAATGTTAGACTCCCTTGTGAAAAAGCAGTACACTACTGTCACATACTGCTGTTGCTGGAAGGACCCAGGAGACGCAGAGAAGCGTTAAACAGTCTTTAATAATCAAACACGGGGTAAATCCACAACAGGAGCAGGCACATCCCCTGATCCCTTGCGCCGTAGACAACAACAGAGGGAGGCATGAGTGGGAACTTGGGAGGAACTTGGGAGGAGGAGGACAGATAACTGGGAGGAGGATGACGAACAGAGTCAAGGGTGGAGATGACAGAGAAAGGAGCCAAGGAGGAAACAGAAGGAACCAGGGTGGACCAGACAGAGGGAGGAGCCAGGGAAATGACAGGAGGGACCAGGGTGGACCAGATGGAGGGAGGAGCCAGGGAGACAACAGGAAGGACTTAGGAAGTAGGTGGCACCAGGTAGGACCCAGGCCACATAATGATGTAACGATAATGACGGCCCACGGTGGAGCGGACGGAGGGAGGAGCCATGGAGGAGGAAGGGCTGGCGGCTCCAGGGGGCTGACCGACTGCAGCAGAGCAGGTGGTGTAGGGGCCCAAGGCGGAGATGGAAAGCCGATGAGTCAGGGTGATGAGGAGGAAGCGGAGAGCTGAGGTGGACCTGATGGCCCCAGCGACTGACGCGGAGGCGTGGATCCAGGAGGCCACGGTGGAGCCGAAGCGACAGAGCACCAAGGTGGAGCTGGAGGGATGGAGGAGCCTGATGGAGCCTGAGGAGTGGAGTCTCGAGGCGCAGAATGGTCGACGACAAACTAAGGTGGAGCCGGAGGGATGAGGGAGCCGATGGAGCCAGTGCACTGCCAGGCCGTGGCAGAGAGGAGAGAACTAGGATCCATGGTGGAGCCGCTGGGTTGACGGGCCAAGGCGGAGTCCTGGACTCCTCCAGCCGTAGCGCCGATGGAGACTGGCAAACCCGTGAGCCCACCGCTCAGATGGAGGACTAAGGGTGAGCAGAGGGGCTGCCAGACAACAGCGGAGGAGGAGCAGGCAGAAGTGGGTGGGAGTGTGGGTATTTGTGAGCCTCCGGGCTCTCAGGGATGCCCTTAGGAATAGAGTCAGTCTTTGGGTTGGACTTGAAAACAGGAGACCTCTCTGGGCTGAACTTGGGAACAGAGTCTTTCTCAGGGCTTGACTTGGAATCAGGAGACCTCTCTAGACTTAACTTGGGTACAGGAGTCTTCTCTAGGCTAAATTCAGGAACGGGATCGTTTTCTGGGCTGGATGGTGGAACAGGAGCCCTCTCTGGGCTAAACTCAGGAACGGGAGATTCTCCCTCCCAGTTACACGGTCCCAGATCCATAACTAGCTCACCCTCAGCCGTGATGCAGTGGGCGGAGCTCCTCTGATCGGGCTCTCCATCATCGATGGGCTCGGGCATGTGCTCCACGCAGCAGGGAGTTGGTGGGCTGGGCACTGGGTCTGGCTGTGTTCCAGATCGGGGATAGACTCTTTCTGGGGGGGGTCGACAGGATGGTAGTAATTAGCTCTGATCTAGAACAGTGAGTTCAACACAGCATCATCAATACTCCAACAGGGAAACATCTTTGTGGGGGAGGGAGATAAACTTTGCAGTGAGGGGATGCAGCGAGCCATGAGGGGAACACTACGGAAACAAACAAAAAAACTGTGCAAAAACAAGAAACAAAACTGGTAGACCCGACAGAGACAAAATGCAAGGACAGGAACTTAAATACACAGGGTAATTGGGAAACACATGGAATTTATGCATGGAATTCATAATCAAACTATACGAGGACAGAAATATGACCAAATAAGGAAAACCAGGAACAGAGACGGGCAAAACAAGACAAAACAGGTCCTGACACAGTATTTTTTTTCCTACATAAAAAAAAAAAAACAGTGTGAAATGGTATGATGAGGAAAAGAGTAATGAAACATGAAATTCATTCAAAATGGTAAAAGTCAAACTTATTATTTATTGCTAATTAAATTCTCAAATGTATCAATAAACATATAGTTCAAATTGTTAGAAACTGTTTTACCCAATATTTGTGTTTTAATGCTTTGAAAATAGCACTGTTAGCTTAGCAAATTGATAATGCTAGACCCCCTTGTGAAAAAGAATTACACTACAAATAAGATTAGTTTTTTTATATATACCTTCAATATTTGAAGTACACTACAAGTGCAAATTCAGTACAATTAAGCACACATTTTTAGTCTCCTGTCTGTTTATCTGAGGGCTAATTCTGTAGCATTGCTAACTGAGCTTAGTTCCTCACAACACAGGTAAATTCTTTGGCGATGACACCTCAAACTATATCCAGATAGGATAACAGCTTTTATGCCATATGTGACATTTTTTTTGCTGTGCCTAGTAATAATCCTGTACCGTACATTGGCACGATAACAGCAAATGAAAGCCAGGTATAATTACACTCAAGATTACAAAGCTAAAAGATCTCATTTTAAATAAAACCACAGAGGTTCGAGCTGGCGCTAATGCAGAGAACAAAAGCAGTTTTTGTACGATAATGCACCAACAGGGACTGAGCGCAATTAGAATTGTACAACTTTTATGAATAATCATTAAGCTGTAACCTACTTACACAAATACCTTTGTTTTTTCACATGGCCTCATGGGATATGAGAGCAGGCCTACTTTTGTGATCACAAGCTCTGTTGATATGATGTCACAATATCTGCCACATCATGGAGTCGCTAATCTGTGCCACTTGGAGAAACACACTTCTTAACATTGAAATAGTATCGCATTAGAATATATATATAAGATTCAATTTTTACATTTGCACAGCTTTTGCTGAAGTTGCAGCCACAGTGTTCTGAACAGTTTTCAGCGAGTATCTATAGCAGAAAGCTAAATGGCAGCAATAGTTGTCTAAAAAGAAGTACAGTAGGATTCTGCTTTTAGAAACAAATTTTCCATGAGTCAATTATGAGGTAATTAAACAGGACCTCACATTCAGTGAGCTCATATGAGATCATTAAAACAATGTTTCTGCTTCAGGTAATATGGATTTTGTCTAATTGATGGTGCGTGGGTGATATTTGAACATACTGTCATTACTTACTCACCCTAATGTTGTTCGAAACCTATTTTTCCATGCAGCTCTTTTCAAAGAAAAGTGCTATTAAGCTACAAAGGCCTAACAACAGTATAAAAGCCCCATTAAAGTAGTCTATATGACTGCAGAACTATATTCCACATATTTTGAAGCCATACAGAGTGAAATTAAAGTCATTATTCATTGATAATTTTCAACTCTGTGGCAAATATGGCAAATCATGATATGGAACCTCAGTCTGTATCCTGTACAGGAAATGTGACAGCATGCGGGAAGTCAGGTTATGTCCCGCTTTGATCACGTTTACCACTCACTGACATGGTCCACTTGTAGGGCAATGCCTACATTTAAACATATTAATTATAAACAAATTTGAAGTTTCCCTCAGCTTTACTTTGACAACGTGATGCACACAGGATTATGGTATCTATATGAATGCTAATACTCCATACTGGCAAAATCTAATTCAGTTTGTGAAAGAAAAATCATCACACAATCACACTTTAAGAAAAATAACTCTGAGCTCTGGTTCCCTTTTAACATGACCTCAAAACTCACAGAGGAGAAATCACAGACTATTTATGTTTGCTTGGAAATAAAAATATCCAACTACAGAGTGACTGACTCATGATTTCCCTCTACCTGGGTTTCTATAATGATGGCAGTGTCTGGCCAAAGCTGACCCATTCCGATGTAAACCAAGTAATATATTGCATGTGAGAGTTTATACGTAATGTTTAAGAGCTGCTTACGATATCAAAATGTAAATTTAAAGACCATTAAAATGTTTTCAAATATAAGGTTACCCAATTAAACATTGACTGAAAGTAGCGATGGCCAGTTGTGACATTGTCCTTGGTTCTGTATCGTGGCAGCGTGCTGTAATAAGCGCCACAGGACCTAATTGAGCACTTCCAAATGCACTGCAGCGTGTGGTAATGGAACAGGCTTATTTTCTTAACAGAAAATAAGCCTGGCCAGAAAATGTAAATTATTTAGATGAATGGCCATCTTCACTGTCAATAGACCTCACATGAATATAATCACCTCTTACAATCATCTGTAATCAGCTGTTGTTGGACTGTCGGCAACACAGTGCTAACCTGAGGCGAAAACCATATGTTCAGTCAACAAATGCATAAATATTAAAAAAACTGTCATGTTGTATTTGACATAGATAGATAGTCCAAGTAACTGCTTAGTGAACACCCAAACAAACGGGCAACTCCTTAACTTAGTAACCACCTAGCAAGCACCCAAACATCCTAGCAACTGCCTACTAACCACAACACTAACCACACCCAAACATACTACCAGAACACCCAGGAACCACGTATAAAATACTCAAACATCCTAGCAACTCCTCAGCAACCACCCAGAACATCTGAGTAACCACCTAGCAAACACCTAAACACTTAAACACTCTAGTAAGCAACTAGCAAACAGTCAGACATCCTAGTAACTGCTTAGCAAACACCTGAACATCTTAGTAACGTCTCGGTTATGTACGTAACCCTCGTACCCTGAAGGAGGGAACGGAGATGTCATGTCGGTGACCGACGAATGAGGTCAAAGACGTAACTCGAAGTGACCGACTGAAAGGGAACCACATCTACAAACCCCCAAACATATGAAGAGTTCAGATGCAAAACCAGCTAAATCCATCTGACGTCTTTCTTTAAAAATGCATTTTTATCAGGCTCAGATGTATAGGTTTCTATGTAAGTACTGGTACTTCTGATTGGGCAGAGGCTGGTATTTTATAAAGTATCTGATGGACGTATAGTATGTGTCGAGAGCATTCACTCAGTATCATTATCTCATTTTTGACCGAGATGGCTTTTAGCTGGTTTTGCATCTGAACTCTTCATATATACCACCTAGGAAACACCCAAAATATCTTGGTAACCTCTTAACAAACATCCAAATATCCTAGTAATTGCCTATCAACTACTACAAACATAATAGTTACCAAGTAATAAACAACTAAACACCCGAACACACTAGTAACCAACTAGCACACAGTCAGACATCCTAGTATCTGTTTAGCAAACACTTAAACATCCTAGTAACCTCTTAACAATCCCCTAAACATATATACAGTACCACCTTGCAACCCCCCAAAATATCTTAGTGAACATCCAAACATCCTAGCAACTGCCTTTTAACCGCTATGAACATCTTGGTAACCACCTAGACATTAACCATAACATCCTAGCAAATGCCCATCAACCAATGCGATGAACATGTAATAAACAACTAGCAAACACCCAATAGCCTAGTAACCACTTAACAATCACCTAGAACATCTTAGTAGCCAACCAGCAAACACCTAAACTCCCTAGATTTTAAAATTCTATTTTTTTTTTTTTTAACATTCTAACAAACTTTTATTTTTTTGGTATCAAAGCTATTTGTCTACATCTACCACATTATTTGAATAGTTACACAAAATAAATGTTTTTGTTGTTGTTGTTGTTGTTGTTGTTGTTTTTGTTTTTTTCCACCAAAGTTGAGTTTACAGTGTTAATCTACTTCACAGCGACTTTCAGTTTGCATTCATATAAGCCCTCCAACAATGTCATTTGCATTTTGATAGCACACTTTTCGCCTAAAGCGCAAAATCCTATTGTGAGTTGATGGATTCGGTTTATGAAGCACTATATTATGCATATCATCCATACAGTAATATTAAATCAGCTAAATTATGGCGTTTCATTCAAGAGTTTTCAGACAAAAAGAGATACCAGGTTACTTTCAAAGGACTTTTCATAGATCATAAATAGCCACTTATGGAAAGGTTATCCTTGGTAATTGTTTCTCAAGCTTGTATGAAGAAATAGGGTAATGTTGTACAGTACAGTATAATGCAGAGGCACAAAAGCTCTTTTTGTTGCTGTGGTCTGGGAAGCACGGCCCCTCTGCTCCGCCTATTAAGCACTCCGATTTCGATTTCAAATTGGCCCTCGTTATTAATCCCAATCACCCAGAACAGAAAGACCACAGAGCTCTCCAAAACACATGTGCAAACCCCCACTGCACGGGCTGATTCTAATTAATTAATTACATCCCAGGTGATTTCACTTTAAGATTGGAAAAAAAAAAATAGGGATGGAAACACTTCCCACAGGCTATACCAAATTGGCAGCTCTAAGTCTTGGAAAATAAGCACAGTACACTGCCCCCAGGATTTCTGATGACTTTCGAAGTCCTCCTACGCACCCCCGTGCTCTCCAAAGGAAGCCCAGGAACAGTCACCCTCTCATGCTCCTACAACATGTTCTTTATGCTCGCAACAAAGTATTTTTACGCCGTTTGATCAGAAGTCAACAGCGTAGGTGAGTCAAAGTGTGAGCGGCTACTTTGAGAGAAAGTATTTTAGAAATCTGAACCGGAGAAAGCTTCTCCATCACCTTACATAGAATCCATGAAGTTAAAGCAGAACATTCTGTCAGGAAAATGTCCTCATTTGGTCTGTATGGCAGATTTTTACTGAGATGTTCTCTGGAATACAAAAAATAGTACCTTCTTACACTCCAACATTCTAAAAACCACCTGATTAATTAGCAAACATCCTAGCAACTCACTAGTAACCACTCATCATAGCAGCTGCCTATCAAATACCTAACACATCTTAGTTACTATCTAGCAAACACCGAAACATGCTAGCAACCACCTAGCCCTCCCAACCTACTCCCCTAAAACATATTAGTAACCACCGAGCAAACACCTGAACTTCCAAGTAACCGTTTAACAGTGCCAGAACATCTTCGTAACCCTCAGGCAAACACTCGACCATCCTAGCAACTACCTGTCAACCACACGGAACGTCTTAGTAGCCACCTAGCAAACACCTAAACATCGTAGCAACTGCCTATCAACCACCCAGAACATATTAATAACACAACAAACACCCAAACAGCCTAGTAATTGCCCATCAACCATCCAAAACAGCTTTGTAACCTCCTAGTAAATGCCCAAACATCCTGGTAACTGCCTATCAACCATCAAAACATCTTAGTTGCCATCTAGCAAAAACTTAATAGCTACCATTTATTACCCCCCCAAAACATTTTAGTAACCAATCCTGTCAATCACCCAGAACATCTTAGTAACCACTTAGCAAATACCTAAACATCCTAACAACTGCCTGCAACCACCAAGAACATCTTAGTTACCACCTAGCAAACAACCAAACATCCTAGTAACCACTTAACAAACCCTGAACATACTAGCAACCAAACAGAACATCCAAGTAACCACCTAGACAACACCAAAACATCCTAGCAACTCCTTATCATCTTAGTAACCACCAGGCAAATGGCTAAATATCTTAACAACTGCCGATCAACCACCCAAAACATCTTAGTAGCCACCTAGCAGACAACTGTGCATCCTAGTAACCATGAAACAAACCTAAACATACTAGCAATCAACCAGAGCATTCTAGTAACTACATATACAACACTTAACCACCCTAGTAGCTTCATAGCAACCACATAGAAGATCTTTGTAACCATCTAGAAAACTCCCAACCATCCTTACTACCTAGCAACCACCCTGAACATCTTAGTTACCACCTATAATACCCAAACATCCTAGTAAGCTCTTAACAAACCCGGTACATACTAGCAACTAACCACAACATCCTAGTAACCACCTACACAACACCCAAACATCCTAGTAACCGCTTAACAAACCTCGAATATACTAGCAACCAACCAGAACATCCTAGTAACCACCTAGACAACACTTAACCATCATAATAACTGCATAGCAACCACCTAGAACATCTTAGCAACCACCTAGAAAACTCTCAACCATCCTTAGTACCTAACAGCCACCCAGAACATCTTAGTAACCTGCTAGCAAACACCTGGATATCCTAGTAACCGCTTAGCAAACCCCGAATATACTAGCAACCAACCAGAATATCCTAGTAACCACCTATACAACACCCAAACATCTTAGTAACCACTTAACAAACCCCGAACATACTAGCAACCAACCAGAACATCCCAGTAACCACCTAGACAACACTTAGCCATCATATTAACTGCATAGCAACCATCTTGAACATCTTAGCAACCACCTAAAAAAACTCTCAACCATCCGTAATACCTAACAACCACCCTGAACATCTTAGTAACCGCCTATAACACCCAAACATCCTTGTAACCTCTTAACAAACCCGGAACATACTAGCAACCAACCACACCATCCTAGTAACCACCTACACAACACCCAAACATCCTAGTAACCGCTTAGCAAACCCTGAATCTACTGCCTAGAAACCACCCAAAACATCCTAGGAATAACCTGGCAAATAACTGTGCATCCTAGTAACCACAAAATAAACCCAAACATACTAAAAACCAATATACAAAACTTAACCATTCTAGTAACGGCATAGTAACCACCCTGAACATCTTAGTAACTACCTAGCAAACAAGCAGACATCCTAGTAACTACTTAACAAACCCAAACATACCAGCAACCAACCAGAGCTTTCTAGTAACTATGTATACAACATGTAACCATTCTAGTAATGGCATAGCAACCACCTAGCAGACTCTTAACCATCCTCATAACCTAGTAATCACCCGAACATCTTAGTAACAATCTAGCAAACACCCAGACTGCTTAAAGGGGTCATCGGATGCAAAGTTCTTTTTTTCATGTGGTTTGAACATTAATGTGTGTTGGCAGTGTATGTACACATCTAATTTCTAATCATCTAATTTTATCTAAAGATAAAAATCCATGCAGTGGTTTTTAATTAATCTGTAAATATAATATCCCCTTTTTCAAATCGAGCCATTCTCAGATGCCTGTCAGTGTGAGGCCGCTCCCACGGTAGTTGACTGACATGAGCGTCTTACCTCAGATCAGCTGTAACAGTCAGACCTCCATTGTTTCGAAGCCGGAGCAGGGATGTACGTTAGACAAGAATATCTCTGATTGAGCGATTGAGGTGTTGTGTTGTTGGATGTAATAATGAACATAGTGGTCGTCATTTACTCCCGACATCTGAGCCGCTGAAGATGTAGTGGATTACGTTTGTTTGTGAAGGGAATGCGCCTCTCGATCTACGTAAATGCGTCTATGTTCGCGCAAATCATTCGTGATCCAGCTTCACCTACAGCTGAAGTGAGTATACGGGGTTTTTATTAATCTTTGCGATCGCCTTTCCTAATAATGTGCTAGTTAGCAAGTTTAGCGGCTAAATGCAGCTAAAGTAAACAGGCTCGTCACTCTACAGAGAGAAGAGAGGGGCGGGGCGAGCAGAGCTCATTAACATTTAAAGCAGCCTCGACCAGAACAGGATGAT
>JAHKKF010528715.1:0-25083 GCA_019740295.1 Labeo calbasu
ACAATTTGTTGAGTCAGCTTAAAATAATTTGTTACCCTGCTGCCTTAAAATTTTAAGTTCAGTCAACTCAAATAAGTTTAGTCAGCTTGAAATGTTAAGTTGTACTAAGTAGCAACTTAGATATTTGTGTTTGCTAAACTTAACAGATGGGTAAGTAACCCAGCTGCCTTAAAATCTGAAGTTGAATCAACTCAAATATCTAAGTTGTCACTTAGTATAATTTAATATTTCAAGCTGAATAAACTTTTTTTGAGTTGACTGAACTTAAAATTTTAAGGCAGCCAGGTAACAAATTATTTTAAGTTGACTCAACAAATTGTTTTTTACAGTGTATAAGCTTAATTTATTACATTTATTTACGCTAGTAAAGTATTAATTATATTATAATTATAATTATAATTAGTAATGTTTAATCAAATAGTTTTAACCTGATCTTGTGGTGAAAAGGCAGACGTCTTATTGTCTGCCAGACTTCACTAATCATTTTATTAGCATAAAGGTCACATCTCTGTCGCTACTTGTTACATTGCGACTTTAAATGGTTTTTTTAATAATTTTTTTTTGGATACTTGACTAAATTAAAATCTGATTATTATTATAAATTACTGAGATATTGCAAAATGTTGCTTTTGTCACTTTAAACCCACTATATACTCAAGCCAAGATCATTATCGTTCTTTGCGTATGGTTAAAAAAATGCCTGAGCAGTGGTACACTGTTAGCAAACATCCCAACTGTATTTGTGCTATATTTAATGCTATTTAAACACCGTTACAAGTGTGGGTAGTATTTAGATAGCATTAAATACAGCGTACAGCTCTTTATAACACATGCCAGTGTCACTTTCAGTTGAAATTATTATTAAGTAGTTCCCCAGTTTGTTGTTTTTACCCACAATGGAGTAAAAACAACGACACTAAACACTAAAATCAGCACACTGACCTTAACTAACTGAACAGAAGAAATGAACTGGAGACGATTTTCATGTTAAAGAAAGCGGACCCCCAAAGCACAACTACCTAATTGACCAATGGTAGTTCGAAGGTGTTTATCTTGTACTGAAGCCCGTTTCTGCCACTAAACAATAATAAAAATTCTCAGAATTGTGAGATATAAACTCGCAATTGCGAATTAGAAAATCTGAATTTCGAGATATAAATCACAGTTCTGACTTTTTTCTCAGAATTGCGTGATTAAAAAACTTGGAATTCTGAGAAAAAAGTCACAATTTTGAGTTATAAACTCTGCTGCTGAATTGCAACTTTGTCTCAACAATTCTGACTACATAACTCGCAATTGCAAATTTATATCACACTTTTGTCTTGCAATTGTCAGTTTATATCATGCAATTCTAAGGAAAAGATTGAAATTGCGAATTTGTGTCACAATTTTAAGAAAAAAAGGTCAGAATTGTAAGATGTAAACTTGCAATTGCAAGAAAAAAAAGTCTGAAATTTGAGATGAAAAGGTCCAATTACCTTTTTTATTTTTTTGTTCAGTGACGGAAACTGGCTTCCATAGTTTTGAATTTCACAAAGAAATAAACTCCACATAACTTCTTTTGGCCTGATTTTGTTTAAAAATGTCACTTGCTTTTTCTTAAAAAGTCTAGTGTTTTTCTTTTTCCCTGCTTCAACAATACTTTTCAAGTATGATGGGCTGTGTCCCATGATTGTAAATTCTGCTTAAAATATATTTATACCTCCTCCATGCTTTAAAGCATCATTTTAAATGCAAATTTTCTTTCAAATGGTTGAAAAAACCCAGAATATTCCTTTAAAAGCTACTTTGAAAGTGGATTGCTTGTTGTGAGTGAACCCAATCTCTCTCTGCAGAATGAACGTTCCTTGGCCCTGATATTATGCTAATGCTTTGCATTAAAGCACCTCTGTTCACTTATATATCGACAGACTTTGTCTGCACCCAGAGCACTGTTCTGCATGACCTTTCTGAAAGGGTCAAGACTCCCCACGTACCCCCACTGTGTCTGTGTGGTGTTAGCGTTGCCTTTCTTGTCTGGCCATCCCTCAGGTTACGGGCTGGTGCAGGAGGAGCTGCTCTCCCCCGCTTCTATGCAGTACAGCCTGCCCTCTCCGCTGGGCGTTGAGCCCTACTGGCAGGAGGTGTCGAGTCTGGAGTGCGCGCCCATCGCCACCACTGAGGAGGACACTATGATGGAGATGTCAGACGTGCAGGTATGGCCGGCAGGGGTCAGTCCGTCCCTGGTGACTGTGGAAGACTCGTCCCTGGATGGTAGTAGTCGTGCAGACGACTCGGAGGCTAACACGTTAAGCCTGCCCTGCAGCAGTTTGGGGAGGCCCAGCAGCGGAGCCAGCGGGGCAAGTGGCTCTATCATGGAGCTGGAAGAGGAGGAGGAAGAAGAGGAGATCGAGGAAGACGACATACAGCACGACCCAGTGTCGGCAAGTGCAGAAAAGGCGTGGGCCAGCGGTGCCGTCCCAAAGGCCAACTACAATGGGCAGGCTGGAGGTCAGAGGTCGGAGGGCAAGAGGACAGAGTTGGGAGCGGCGGCGGGCAGCAGTTTGACAGGTGTAGCTAGAGGAATAGGAAAGGGTGGAAAAGGGGCAAGTTCAGAGGAAAAGTTTTCTGTTCTTACAGGGCAACAGCTCTATGCTCAGTTGTGCGAGAGAACCGGACTGACTCGAGCCCTTGAACACAACGGGGACAGGTATGGATTACATTACGTTATAGTATGGACTTCAGTTTTTCTTATACAATTAGAGCCATTATTAAAAGGAACTCTGGGTATTAAGACTTCTGTGGCATAATATAACATAAATGATGTCTTTTGCTGAAATTTGTAGCAGAAACCCATAAAAGATTTACATTATTTAAAAAATCCACATTGTTTTATACATATTTTCTACTATGGGGGATGCCATTATTTCAATGATGTAAAATTGTTGCGTTCGGCGAGCTACTGGTGCTACCTGTTGATATTCTTACTGCAGCACAAGTCGGAAAATAAAATACTGATGTGATGCGACATTGTGCAGCTTTTGGTTGTAATTTTTTTAGTTGAACGGCAACAAAAGAAGCGATGCAAGTCTTCACTGCTTTCCTAGTGATGACAAAAGGAGAAAAGAATGGGAAGATGCCTGTGAACGAATAAAACTTCCTAAAGACCTGCGTCTTTGTTCTGTCCACTTAAGCCCTGATGCCTTTGAGGCTTTTAGTCGACCACAGCTACTGAAAGAGCTTACAAACGGCAGAGACAAGATACGCCAGATGCCATCCTGGCAGGATGTAAACATGTCGACGCTTGTCATGACACCACAGCCTCTGAAGGAGTTTTTCGATATCTGAGGGTGTTTAGACTCCTTGTGGGGAAAATCGATGATACGGCATTTGGTTTAAGCCTACGGTTATATCCAGTTCTTCAGTAGCTGTGGTCATTGTATCAGTAATTTATTTTCCAATTTGCGTTGAGGTAAAAATAGCAACAGGTAGTGCCAGTATCTCACTGAGTGCAACCATGGATAATAATGGCGCCCTCCATAGTCCAAAATATGTATAAAACAAAGTGGATTTTTTAAATAACGTAAACTTTCATGGGTTTCTTACCATCTATTTCAGTAAGAAACATCATTTATGTTACATTAAGCAATACAAGTCTTAATACCCGGGGTTCCCTTTAAAACCTTGAATGGCCCTTTAGGCAGACCACTTTACACTGTCTTTGTCCGTCCCTTCTTTGCAGGCTCGGCGGTGGTGCCTTCCAGGCTTACTCGCAGGAGAAAGAGTCCCTCCACAGCTGGTCCCAACCCAAAGCGAGGCAGACCATGGAGGCCATGATGTCATCGTCCCAGGACCACAATCAGTCACGTGTAGCACAGGAGGCCCTACTTACACCGGTATGTGATACAGGCCATTCGGAGGTCCTGCGGGGGCGTCTGCTGGGCACTCAGCCCTTTGATAAAGGGCTGGGCTTCTCCCATCAGGAGGGGGAATTACGGGCATGGGACCAGGACAGACGGAAGGCACAGGTGTGTCCCCTGGGCCTGTCCAGTCTGAGCAAAGAGCATGTTTTTGGGCACAGTCTTGACTTCAATTAATCGGTAATGATAATTAATCCGACTATTATTCCCTCCTTGCAGAAGGATGATCCAATAGATCTCGCCGGTGATCATCTACATGAAGAGCAGTTCACTGATGAGCATGGGAATGTTGTGACCAAGGTCTGTTTTTCTGATTGTAATTCAGTTATTTTTTTGTGATTTGCTGTTGTTATACTACATTTGTTCTATATACACAACTGTACAAAAGTTTAATATTTCGTAAAGCTTTTGAAATAGATTTTTATGCACACCAAGGCATTTATTTGATCAAAAGACAGTAAAAACTTTATTATTCATTACTCCAGTCTTAAGTGCCACATAATCATTCAGAAATCATTCTAATTTAGTGGTCCAGAAATATTTTATTATTACTGTTGAAAACCGTTGTGCTGCTTAACATTTTTGTAGCTCACTTTGATGAATAGAACTTAAAAAAAAAAAAAAAACATAATTTATTTGAAATGGAAGACAGGTTCATTCAGTAATGTTAAATAACATATGTGATTTTATTATACACTACCAGTCAAAAGTTTTTGAACAGTACAATTTTTCATGCTTTTTAAAGAAATCTTTTCTGCTCACCAAGCCTGCATTTATTTGATCAAAAATACCGCAAAAGCGGTAATATTGTGAAATATTTTTACTATTTAAAATAACTGCTTTCTATTTAAATGTATTTTAAAGTGTAATTTATTCCTATGGTCAAAGCTAGATTTTCAGCATCATTACTCCAGACGCTTTCAGTGTCACATGATCCTTGAGAAATCATTCTAATATGCTGATTTGCTGTTCAAGAAACATTTATTATTATTATCAATATTTAAAACAGGTGACATTTTTTTCAGGATTCTTAGATGAATAGAAAGATTCAAATATCAGCATTTATGTGAAATAAAAAGCTTTTGTAACATCATACACTATACAATTCAAAAGCTTGGAGTCAGTAATAGAAATTAATACTTTTTTGTAGCAAAGATGCTTTAAATTGATCAAATATACAGTGAAAGCAGAACTCATGAGGGTTTAATGCGAATAAGGGACATGTGCAGTCTCACAAAGCACACAATTTTATGAAATAAATCAAAACACTTGGATCAGATTAAACATTTTTTCTTTAAATATGAAAGTACAATCATTGTCATTCGTCCAATTGTCCATGCATTCCATAAATCACTTATTTTTTTTGTTTGAAGGATAAGTTCATTCATTCACTCACTCATTCACTTACCTGGCTGCCATTGATAAAGACAATTATAATGTTACAAAAGATTTCTATTTAAGATAAATGCTGTTCTTCGGAACTTTCTATTCATCATAGAAACCTGAAAAAAATTCAACATAATACTAATATTAATAAATGTTTTTTTTTGAGCAGCAAATCAGAATACTAGAATGATGTTTGAAGGATCATGTGACTGGAGTAATGATGCTAAAAATTCAGCTTTGAAATCACAGGAATAAGTTATATTTTAAACGATTTTCAAATAAATAAATAAAAATAAAAACAAGCCATCCTAGGTGTATATGACTTTCTAATATCAGACAAATACAATATAGTTATGTTAAAAAATGTCCTGGCTCTTCCAAGGTTTATAATGGCAGTGAATGGGTGTTGAGGTTTTGAAGTCCAATAAAGTGCATCCATACAACATAAAAAGTACTCTGTACGACTCCCGGGGTTAATAAAGGCCTTCTGAAATGAATCGATGCGTTTGTTTTGTGTAAGAAAAACATCCAAATTTTGTTTACATCAAAATCCTTTGACATTTTTTCTTTAAAAATGCATTGATTCACCTCAAAAGGACCTTATTAACCCTTTGAAACCATGTGGAGTACTTTTTATCATAGATGAATGCACTTTATTGGATTTCAAAATCTCAACAGCCATTCACTGCAATTATAAAGCTTGGAAGAGCCAAGACATTTTTAATATAACGCCGAATGTATTCGTCTGAAAGAAGAAAGTCATATACACCTATCCCTTTAACGTCACATAATCATTTGCATACACTTACCATTTAATGATCCAGTCATTTTTACATTTGTCCCTCTCCTTCCTTCTTCTTTTCTCCAGTTGGGCATGGATGTAAAAAGGGATGTCCAGACCGTCAAGCACTCCAGTCTACGGAGAGTAAAGCACTGAAACAAACACAAACTGTCCTGAAGGTACGGCCCGGGACAGGTAAAATGATTGGTGAAGTACATAAGAACAACTTTAAACCCAAGGGGCAGGCTAGCTTTGCTAAATTTGAGTGATACAGCCATCAGACAATGTCTCTTTGAAGGAGCCATTTGTTCATGAAGGATTGCTCTTCCAGGGTCGAACATCCACTGCCAAATCATCCTTCACCTACGCACGACTGGGAGACAGGACGAGACGTGGAGCGATGATGGAAAAAACAAAACAAAACACGCAGCGAGTCAAGAACACATCGCGCCCAAATCCTACAGTCAAGCAGCAAGGAAAACAACAAGGAGAAGGAGTTCTCTACCTGTAGTTTTGTAACATTTTTAACAGAAAAAAAAAGAAACATACAACTAGCATAGGGCATGAACTTTTTCTACAAAACGTGAAGAAAACCACCAAAAAAAAGCAACAAAAGTGCTTCCTGTCAACTGTAAACGCATGACTGACTGCTGGTGCATGACCTATGAGCTGTCATTATCTAAAAAACTGAAGGGGTACGAGGTAAAGGGCCGTTCCAGGACTGGCAGCGGGGAGGGGAAAAAATAATCTTCGGACCTTGAAAATGAGAGACTCTCGAAAGGGTCTTGGGAACACAACAGCCCAAAAAAAGCAACAGTTCTTTATTTTGTCAAATTGATTGTCATTACACAGCAGCATAGTGAACGCAAAACCCGTCACGTCATTTCCCACAGGCCCTTTATCCTGTTATTCAATGTGATATATGCACTCTAATGCTATGTGAATGTGCGTCGGTGTGTGTGCGTATGTGTGTCGGTATCTATCGCATGTGTACTCGCTTCTGGCTTGGTACTGAGCTTTTTTTCTGGATCGGTCAGAGCTTATTTGGGAATGACAACAAGCCACTGTGCTCTCCTGCTCGTGAGCGTCCGCGTTCGTTTCTTTCCGTTTCGTGAAGCGTATCCGTGTTCCTTTGAACTGTCAGCCACCTTTTACTTTTGTATCTCTCGTTTTGAGAGATATGTTGTTCAAGCCCACCAAAACTAGTGTAGCTTTGTACGTAACACCCAAAACGGCAACCTAAGGAGGGCATGTGCTTTCTCTGTCTGACAGTTCACAACCTTTAACCTTCAAACCATCCGTTCATCCACATTCGTAGCTCAGCTGCTCGACTAAAACGTCACGTCGGACCGATTTCAGACTAATGTAGCATTGCATGCTGGTTAACACCGCTTTTCATGCTGTATTTCGGGCTTGCACTAGGCCTGGATGTTTTTATTTATAATTTATTTATTAATCAAGCTGTGCTGGTGAAAAAAAAAGATTGTAGCTGTGACGTGTGGGGCTTGGGGACTATCTCTGAGTAACTGCCTTTGTAATGTTTGGGATTTCGGATGGACAAGGAAGTTTTGTTTGCTCTTGGATTATTTTTGTTTGTTTTTTCATTTAGATGTACAGTTAAAAATAGACCGATAAATTACAGACAGCACTGTGAAAGTCCACCTTAATTGACCCTGAACTGTGAACTCACAACTGTCTGTCTCACTTTTTGGCTTCAAATGTGCTTCAGATGTCTCACTTTTACCAGTACACCAACGCCAATACGGTTTTACGGTAACGAGAAGCTTAAAGTACTTGCGACTTCATGTTACCAATTCCCTCTTAACGTCATTCGCGTATGTTTTTTTTTAAGTTGCTTTATTTTTGACTATGAACGAGCCCAAACATACACAAAAACTCTTGAAGTATAGTCTACCAAAGCAATAATATCAAACCTGCTGCAACAGTTGGGATACTGCGTTGTTGTCGGTGTGTGTGCGTGTGTTTTTCTGTCTACGAGCGCTTGTGTGTTCAGTATATACTGTATTAATCCGACATTTTAGTAGCATTTGTAAGACGTATACGATTCAAGAGATATAACAGCATGCACGAGTATCTCACACCGTATGCAATTACGTGATCTACATGCCAACTCGAGTTCACTGAACGGTAGCTGTTTCACTTTACCGGACAAGGATTCTTTGAACGGCTGGCAAGCATAATGAAATCAGGTACGGTGCTCAGCATTTAATCACAGCACAGTAGCTTACATAGTCACGAGCACACCGTGATATACTGGCTCACACATTTGTGTAACATTAGTTGAAGTTGAACGAATGAGTGAGTGAATGAATGAACTTATCCTTCAAACAAAAAAATAAATAAATAAATGATTTATGGAATGCATGGACAATTGGACGAATGACAATGATTGTACTTTCATATTTAAAGAAAAAATGTTTAATCTGATCCAAGTGTTTTGATTTATTTCATAAAATTGTGTGCTTTGTGAGACTGCACACGTCCCTTATTCGCATTAAACCCTCATGAGTTCTGCTTTCACTGTATATTGTTTTATACAGTTCACTCAGGTTTATGTTGACAGATGATTTCTCTTCCATTATTCTAGTTAATACACGTGTAACCAATCCTAAATCCACTCAAAGGAGTATAAGGATTTTTATGGGTGTTGGGAGGTGGGTAAAGAAAAAGACCTCAGCATGAAGAACGTGGATACGTATCCTAGATTCAATATCCTGTCGCTGCTGCAATTGTTGACCGAGATATGAAATTCCCGAGAGCGAAGGGGGGGAAGGAAGAGGATTTTATTTATTTATCTATTTATTTATGGGTTGTTTAAGGAACAAAGCGATTTGCCATTGCAATCATTATGTATTAAAGAAGAGTTTATGTACGATGTTTAACTGTTGCAAAAATAGACTTCACCTATACTCCTTTAGAATGGATAAATGACAATATAAACGCAATATCATATTACTCTGTACTAAGGAATGCAACTGCGCACATGCACAGAAAAAGATGTTTTTAATAAAGAATATATGTATAAATATATGACGAACTATATTTAATTAGAATGCTATGCACCCTTATTAGAGTTGTTATGGATGTACTTTAAGTATATTAGTTAGAATCCAGTAATACATACATGCCCATGTCATGGGGAATGTAGAGGCTTTGTAGCTATTTGAACATGTTTTCATTTCCTTTTTTTATTATTGTAACGGAGAGAGGAAATACGAACATTGAATATGTATACAAGCCTTTTATTCAGATTCATTCTGATATGAAGATATGTATAGATCATTTACCCTGCACACCAGCTCAGATCATTTACAAAATTAATAAAGAAAGATGTGACATATTGTGACACTGTGTGCGTGTGTAAGAGAATGTGCCAAATATTGCTGATATGCATTTATCCATCTTTTTCTTCCCGTAAGAGTGGTGCGGCCATTTTTAAATTGTATTAGTCTGGCTTCCGGTCTCATCGCGTGTATACAAAACAGCTCGTTTTGCTGCTTGATATTGCAAATTTGGTGTGTCTTGCCATATTATTTTATTATTTGATTTTTATCTTAATTATGAGCACACTGTCTTGTAATGCACACAGTTGTACCATACTGCACGTTATTATTCTTCTCGCTATTTCCTTATAGCGGATAGTGAATCGGAAGTCTCACCCACAGCCGTACTTGCACTTTGAAGAAAAAGGTGGCTGAGGAAAAATATAGCAGAGGCACTTAAGCAATTGTGAAAAATAGAAACATATTATGTTTGTTATACTTTTTTTTTATGTTTTATTATGTACATTGAGGGTTTTGTCAGATGACAGAGTATTTAAACAGTCTAGAAAAAAGTAGACATGACCGCTCTGTGCATTTGTAGATCTAGTATTAACATAAAATAATTAGTGAACGGATACTACAGCTCCTAATTTTCAGCTCTGTTTTGTCACAGTAGTCACACAGAAAATCTTATGGTGTTGACAAAATAATCATATTTTGCATATTCAGTATTAAATTTTATTTTCTGGTGTTGCTGTCTACTTACAGAAAATTGATCAGGGATTTCAAGCATTTTTACAGAATGTGTGATATTTTAAAATATTCTAAAATAACCACTAAGTGACTTTTTAAAAATAATTCTGTCTAAATTAAGCAATTTTTATATTATTTTTTATAATTTTTTAGGCAATTTCTTAAATTATTTGAAGGAAATTAATTAGGAATTTCGAACATCTTTACAGAATGTGTGATATTTTAAAATATTCTAAAATAACTTCTATGTAACTTTAAAAAAAAATTAATTAAAGTTAAGAAAAAAATCAAACCCGAATTTTGTTTTTATGTTACATCTTTAGGTAATTTCTTAATTACTTAAAATTAATTTGGGATTTCAAACATTTTTACAGAATGTGCGATATTTAAAAATTTTCTAAAATAACTGCTATGTAACTTTTAAAAAATAATTTGTTAATGTTAAGAGAAAATCAAACTGAATTTTTTTTGTGTTACATCTCTAAGTAATTTGTTAATTACTTGAGTCAACTCAAAAAAAGTTTATTCAACTTGAAAATGTTAAATTACACTAAGTGACAACTTAGATATTTGAGTTGAATCAACTTAAAGTTTTAAGGCAGCTGGGTTACTTACCCATCTGTTAAGTTTAGCAAACACAAATATCTGAGTTGTTACTTAGTACAACTTAACATTTCAAGTTGAATAAACTTATTTTAGTTGACTGAACTTAAAATTTTAAGGCAGCAAGGTAATAAATTATTTTAAGCTTGTGTTTTTTATTTTTTACAGTGTAGGTAATTTGTTAATTACATAAAGAATATCAATTAGGAATTTAATATCACACATTCTGTAATTTTTATCGCGACCTTGTAAAAGAGCATAATAGGACCCCTTTAAAGAAAATTAATTAGAAATTAATTTTCTTTAAGTAATTAAGAAATTAATTAGAGATGTAACACAAACTGTGTAACTTTTTAAAAATAATTTAGTTAAAAATAAGAAAAAAATCAAGCCTAATTTTGTTTTTGTGTTACATCAAGTAATTTTTTAATTACTTAAAGAAAATGAATTAGGAATTTTAAGCATTTTTACAGAATGTGTGAAATTTTAAAATATTTTAAAATAACTAAGCATCTTTTAAAACAATTTTATTAAAGTTAAGAGAACATCAAACCAAATTTTGTTTTTGTTTTATATCTCAAAGTAATTTCTTACATACTTAAAGAAAATTTACAGAATGTGTGATATTTTTAGATATTCTAAAATAACTACTAAGGAACTTTTTAAAAACAATTTTATTAAAGTTAAGAGAAAATCAAAACGATTTTTGTTTGTGTGTTACATCTCTAAGTAATTATTTAAAGAAAATGAATTAGGAATTTCAAACATTTTTACGGAATGTGTGATATTTAAAAAAATCTAAAATAACTACTAAGCAACTTTTAAAAAACAATTTTGTTAAAGTTAAGAGAAAATCAAACCGAATTATGTTTTTGTGTTACATCGCTAAGTAATTTTGGTGAAAATGTTCCCATTAAAGTACACGAATGACAAGTAAAGTTTCGTCCATGAATCTGTGTAACGTAAACAACTCGCGTAAACAGAAAAAAACTACATTTCCCATCATGCTCTTACAATACCGCCGCACACCAGTGGGGGCGCAGTTGCAGCAATTCTCCGTTTTAAATAGCCTTTTCCTGCTCGTGTTTTGTTGAGTGCGTGGTGTGTGTGCATGAGGAGTGAGAGAGAAAACGTGGTCACGGAGAAGCCTAGCATTTTAGCTAGTTTGCGAGTGTGAGTGTGTGAATGAAGTGTTATACAGGCACAAATATTTAGTATTATTTATTTTTGTATGTAGACAAGTTTGCCACAAACGGACAAGGTAAAAAAAAAATTCAACAAAGTAACTTGATACCGAACTGCTGCTAACATATACATTTTCCCTGTGAAATTCGAGCGTAACTGTTTTATTCTTGTGCTTCAAGGTGCAAAGACACTATTCGATAAAGGCAGCTGGCTGAATTTGCGATTGCACTAGTGTTGAAAATGTCCATGGGCAGTCAGAAGACCACCAGTCAGGCAATTCCGACCACCAGACGAGTCACAATCAACGATGCGGCCCATATGCCTCATGATTACTCCACAACACCCGGAGGGACCCTTTTTAGCACGACTCCTGGAGGTAAATGTCACGAACTTGCAGATGAATCGTATGTGGGCATTCGCAGCTGTCGCAGTGCATGCATTGTTTTTGTTTTGACCGCGACATAGCGATGCATCTCAGAGCTCATTCACCCCTCGCTTTGTCTTTGTGCTTGACAGACTGCGGTGCGCTTACTCAAAACGCTCCTGTTTGTCTTGTGTTGTTTGCTTTTTAACTGTACATGTAAAAGGGGTAATAAATTCAGGAATGTTAGCGTCACGGCGAGAAGAACATTGTTTTATTGACACGACGGCAGCCGTTAAAAGTCTAGTAACGTTATTCGTTTTGCTAAACAGTGTTCTGCTGGTCTTCTCAGACGTGGAAATAGTGTTAAAATTTACAGCTCTTAACGTAAAAACGGGAGCTGATTAACTAAAATATTAAATTAAATAATTATACATTTTAAATAAAGAGGTTGTTTTATTACAAACCCGTCTGACGATTAAAAATGTGACATTAAAATTACTAAAGATGACATCATGGCCTTGAACGACCTTCAGGTGTATTTTGGATAGGCTGGTGTGTGTTTTAACATTATGCGTGATTTTAATGAAATTTTTCCACTTTTTGAAGATGAATTAAATTATTTTTTAAAGATTATAGCTGACAAAAAAAATCTGGAAATATATAAGCATTCTATAATTTCTGTTGTAATTATGTATTTCTTTGTTTTATTATGTACATTGTGGGTTTTGTCAGATGACACCATTTGTAAACAGTTGACAAAAGAGGACGTGACGGCTCTGGAGGCATGTGACTCTTGGTTTCCCATTGTAAATGGCCACTTCTGCTTTTCTAGTGCTTAAGGATGGCTATTCTTATTATTGTGAACATTGTGTCAATCACTGTTTGTCCAGATCTTCAGTTGAGCCAAGATGTAAGACATGACAGATTTCCCAAGAGCATTATATCATGCTTGATTTCTATGCATAAACTAATGTTATGTTTATAGGTGTTTCATGCAGTTGTTTACACCATAATGCACTCACAGTTTGACCTCAATGAGTATGTGTGGTTCAAGGATGTGTGTGTGTGTGTGTGTGTGTGTGACGGTTCACAGTAGGTTCAACAGGGTTGATAGGAGGAGAGCTGATAGCATGTTCTCACTACTCCTTTTTAGCTTGTACTTTTCTGTTCTGATAAGGAAAATAGTAATGAAAAATAGTTGTCAAACATTGACACTTTACAAAGCTCAACTTTTAATGATGCAACTCTTGTAAACTGCACGTTGTAGGCACATGTTTAGACATGTTTGGATCGGATGTAGACGGTAATACTAACATGGCACAGACTGAACGCACCTGGCTGGCCTCCATGCTTTCACAGGCTTGTCGGTCAACTTTGCTCTTGTAGACTGTTGTAGGACTGTTGTTTCCTTCCCATAAAATAATCTTGATTTGATAACTGAATTACTATATAGGCACCCGGATTATCTATGACCGAAAGTTCCTGCTGGATTGTCGCAGCTCCCCGTTGGCCCGTACGCCGCCCTGCTGCCTCCCTGACATTCCGGGGGTGACCAGTCCTCCTTCGGTCACCATGAATAATGACAAGGCCTATCCTAAACAGATTGTTAATAATAACAGCATCAGCCCCCCGGCGGACAAGAGCGCAGGTAAACGTGCAGTGAATCTAAAATGTGTTGTTAACCATGTAAAGCACTGATATGTGAAATAATTACATTTTATAATATCTATAATAACAACATATATTGATGACAATAAAATGCATATTGTTTAATTAAAATAAATTTTTTTATCTGAAAATATTAGTGCCGGTAAATGTGCACTGAAGCAAAAAATTTGTTCAGTTTTTAAGTAAAGCATGACATATGAAATAATTGCGTTTTATAATATTAATAAAAATAAAAATGTAATAAAGAAATGTACATTGTTTTTTTATAATAAAATTTGTAGTCTAAAAATATTTAGCACAGGTAAATGTCCACTGAAGCTGAAATGTGTTATTAGCCATGTAAAGCCTGATATATGAAATAGTTACATTTTATTATATTTATAATAATAAAATGTAATAACAATAAAATGCATATTGCTTTATAATAATAAAATTTATAGTCTAAACATTTGGTGCACTGAAGCTAAAATTTATTAACCATGTAAAGCCTGACATGAAATAATACAGTTTTATTAGTAATACAATTTAATGATAATAAATGTATGATATATATATATATATATATATATATATGTATAATAATTTAGAATGATATCAAAAATATTATAATTATAAAAATCTTATTTTACAATAATAAAATGTATAGTCTAAAAATATTTAGCACAGATGTGTGCACTGTGTGCATTTTTATTAACCGTGTAAAGTCTGAAATATGAAAACAGTTATATAATATTTATAGTAATAAAATATTATAACAAAATGCACATTGTTTTATGATAACAAAAAAATTATTTTACAATAATAAAGTGTATAGTCTAACAATACTGATTGCGGGTAAATGTGCACTGAAGCTAAAAATTAACCATGTAAAGCCTGATATATGAATTTTTTTATAATATTTATATTAATACAATATAATGATGACAAAATTATTATTGTTTTACAATAGTAAAAATGTGTAGTATTTTATAATAATAAAATGTATGGTCTAAAAATACTGAGTGCAGGGACTAAAAATGATTAACTTGACAATGTAAAGCCTGACATATGAAAAAAAAAAAATTATCATATTTATAATAATAAAATATAATAACAAAATGTATATTGTTCTGTAATAAAAATGTATATTATTTTACAAAAATAAAATGTATAATCACTAAAAAGTTTTAGTGCAGGTAAATGTGCATTGAAGCTAAAATTTATTAACCATCTAAAGCCTGACAGTTAAATGGTATAATATTTATAATATTAAAATATAATGATTATGATAAAATGCATAGTTTTTTTTAATGTAATTAAAACATAAAGCATATTATTTTACAATATTAATTTATACTATAAAAATATTTAGTGCAGGTAAATATGCATTGAGCTAAAATTTGTTGTTAACCATGTAAAGCCTGACATATTAATTACGTTTTATAATATTTATAATAATAAAACATAACTAATAAAATGCGTATTGTTTTACAATATTAAAAAAGTTATTATTTTATAAGAATAAAATTTATAGTGGAACAGTTTATTGACCCTTTAAATAAAATACTCCAAAATCATAAAGTGTGTTTTTTTTTTTTTAATAGTATGATGTAAGAAGAAATATGTGTATGTAAATACATTTTACAGATTAATTGCATAAAATGCGTATAAACATCAGTTATCATTTTATCTCCAAATAATGTTTTAATAAGATGATATTTAAATGCATAGTTTGAAGATTAAAGCTCGATTGTTTTAATTGTCCTCAAAAACCCAATGTATCCTATTTAATACTCATATTTTAACATGATTTTTTACTTACTAAAAAAGGTGTAAATTGTCAATCAGACAGTTATGAGCATATTTATAACTTATGCGGGAAATTAGTGTATCAAATATGATGCAGTAGCCTTCATAGGGTTAAATATACCTTAAACATATATTAATTAATACTGTTTTGTAATTTGAAGGGGAGGATGCCCAGTTTGAAATGGACATCTAACTACAATAGAGGACCTGCTACACAAAGGAGGCGACGACTGTAACAAATATTACTGTGATGATAACTGTTTCCTGAGAGGATAAATGCACAGAAGACTTCTCCTTCCATGTCATCTGTCTTTTTTCTTTCATTTATCTGCTGTCTAAATGATATTTTCCTTTCCCGTACCGATGCTGTCGTTCAAGACGCGCACAAAGCCATTACTTTAGATTCTCGACATCAGCTAACACTGTTGTGCCTGAAAGAGCCACTATCTCTGATGTCAGATAGTGCATCCCAAGCACATGGATGATGCAGCTCTACTTCTGACATCACAGACTACCATGTGACATTGTTTGCTCAATACAGATTTGTGTAGTTTTACAAAACGGTCAGTAGAGGGAGCAACCGTTCTCTTCTTGATGGTTTCCTTATTTCATCAAGAATCATGTGGAGGAAATCCAGATGCAAACTCTTAGAAATTCAACATACCGTGATCAGTGAATTTGACCACTTTCCATTCGGCATTGATACTTTTTGTAACGTAGAATCTAATTTCTGTTTATCCTGAAAAGTATGATCACCTAAAGTGTCATTCAACAGAATGTAAAATGCCTTTTTTTTGTTTTTTTTGTTTTTTTTTGTTCGCTGTGAAGTTCTCTAAAACTGCCCTGTTATTTCTAAAGAGACATTTAAGCATTAAAAAAATCAAACACCAGAGAATTGAGAGGTGTTTTTCTTATTTATCTGCTCAAAAACAACAACGAAAAAACACATTACCATTATGAAACACTTTATTAGATTTGGTCATTTACATACTCTACTATTTACAAATTAGGCAAACACACAAAGCATTAAGTCACCCAGGTGCCTCTTGATTCCAAGTGAAAATACTGTACAAATTAAAGCAATTTATCTTCGTTTGTGCTTAAATATGATTTCTGGATTTAGGGAACGTATCCAAAGTGCTAGTGTTGAGTTCTTTGGGGTTTGGAGATTCAATGGCAGCCACATTCTCCTACAACCATGCCTTCGTGGTGTCTCATGACCATCTTGCCGTTCTCATAGTAGAGCATTGAGAGCGGAGCCAGACGGGTGGGAACGCAGGACAAGCATGGGACGCGGTCTGGGTGGTGTAGCTTCAAAAGACTCTGCAAATGAGAAGACGACAAGCAAACGTTGGAATCAGTCTGGCAAAGAGTAAACATTATCACAACTATTTTAAATATTTGTCGATTCTTACCTGCATGTAGGCATGGTTGGTTGGGGTGAAGGTCTCATCTACAGGTGTAGGACAGCTGCCTTCACACCGATAGGCGTTGTAACGCTTCGGATACACAATCCAGTCGCTCCATCCAATCTGATCGAAGTCCACCCACATGTCCACCTTCCTACAAAGAGATTTCTTCTCTCCTTCATCTTGTGAAACACCTGGAATCGCGCTAGGTGCTGCATCACGAACTCTGTCGTCAATCCGGTGGTTCCTCCTGTGACGCCGAGGTGCAGGTTCCCGGTCCAGAGCTACGTACTTGGAGTGCTCTGCAGTCTGAATGAGGGTGGACGTCTTCGCTCGGTTCTGCTTGGAGTAAACCACCATCATGACCCTGTTGGCTGTAAGATGCGGGACGTTCTCGTGCCCCTCGTCCCTAGACCTTGCAGGCATCTGAACGGGTTCCTCCGAGAACATGCTTTCACCTTGGAGCAACCAGTAGTTGAGCAGCGCTGTGATGTTGAAGACCCTCCAAGAGGAATGGGAGGTTGACTCAGTTGGCTTGGCCTTCACCGTGCCGAGGTGAATCCTCACTTCGTCGCAGGGGCTTCGTTCGCACTCGCGTTTGTACGCGTGATAGATGTCTACTTCCATCTCAGAAGCGAATTCTGGAAGTCGAATGCGAAGCTCAGAGCGCTGGACGTTGTCGCTTGCTGATATGGAGGACATGTCGAACGTCACGGCTAGTTTGTCACCAGTCTGATGGCAAGCTGAAAAATATTTGGAGAAGAAATTAGTTTCTGGTCAGGTAGTCTAGAAAGGTTAAGTGATGTGTGGTGCTTAATTATCTTAAAGGATGTTTTCACACATGGCAACATTCGGGACAAGCAGTTAATAAAGTAGAACGTTCTTATTGTTTAGATGTGTATTGCTGGCCAAGCCACTTTGAAACAGACGTCTTGACGCTAATACACACGCTAACTAATAAGCATAATACATGACTTGGCTAATAGCTAAGAACCAGCTAAACCACTACCTATCAAATTATTTTCCCGGGGGGTCTTGTATAAACCTAAGGAGATTTGTTTTGCGATAATGACCGGCGGGTGACTTTACATAGTGGCACTTAGCACACGGCTACTTGCTTACAAAACAAATAAATGCATGTAAATAAAGCGTTGTTTTCAATTACTTCATTTTTCACTACGATAACACGAATTTTGTAGAAATATAGTCAGTCTTGAAAATGTTTAAATGCTAACTGCATGAATCCATGTGGCGTTTCATTTTAATGCATAAAAATTATATATTTTTTCAATTTAATTACATGGAATATAATTTTTAACATGTATAATGTTAAAAAAAAAGTATACATAAAGTATGCTGGTTCTACATTATAATTTTAGTGGTTAAAATGAACTGATTTGTATACAAATACTAACTTTACAATTACATCATTTTATTTTTTACTCCAATTCGTTTTTGGATTTATTTTTTTTTGTGCCCTCAGATTCCAGATTTTCAAGTAGTTGTATCTCGGTCAAATATTGTCCTATCCTAACAAACCATACATAAATGGAAAGCTTATTTATCAGCTTTCAGATGATGTATAAATCTCAGTTTCTAAAAATTGACGCTTGACTGGTTTTGTGGTCCAGGGTCACATATAAACATTTAAATGGTGGCTGTTTTAAAAACTTGAGGGATTTATTCAAACATATAGGTTAAATATTGAAGAACAGTAAAATTATAATGAATATGCTTATATGGTGCATATATTTAGCAAAATACTCTTCACTAGAGTATTTTTCTAGCTGACTCAACGAGTTTATGGTCACCGAATTTTTTTTTTCTGAGGTAAATGTGACGTTACGTGACATATTGTTTACAAATCGACGCCTTTCCGCGGTTTAAACACTGATTAAGCAATCTGACTGCATAAGTCAGCATAAAGATAAAAAATAAATAAATAAATAAAATTAAAAATTGTAATAAAATTAATTTATATATACTCACTCTTGGCGACGAGACTCAAGACCGAATCGGACTCGTAAAGGGTCGGGTTTTCATGGCTCATATGTTTGTCGTCTCCAATCAGAAGTGTCCGGTAGAGGTGCAGCATATACAGCGGATATCTATTCGTGTGTCGGCTGTGACCCGCCTGACCTCCGCCGTTCCTGTCATGTGCTCGCATCCTGCTCCTGAACGCTTCGTGGAATCCAGGAAACGACGCCGTGGAGCTCACCAGGCCGACGAAGAGCGCCAAAACCGCGCTCAGGACCCCGCAGGTAAACCGCCTCATGTCAAATCAAGGTTAGCCTGTAATCCACCACGCTGAGGAAGAAGACTGTCCCTGAGGTCTTTCTCCTACACCGTCCTCTGGAAAGTGAATGTCATGAGTGCTGGCAGGCCATCTAAGTTCACTTATAGAAACTTGCAGTCTTTTGATGGTCTGTAAGGTCCTTTGGGTCTTTGAAGTGCCTCTGTGATCCATAAAGGGATACATGTCCCTGGGTCGTCGTGTATCGAAACCAACAGTCTTTTGTGCGTCAAAAGGTGTGAAAACATTAATTCTTCTCCTCAAGCGCTGTGTATTGGAGGTCTTTTGAAAATGTACTTAAACAATAATATTAGTGGACTACATTTGTTCATCAATGTCACTTTGATTAAAAGGAGAAAAACACCCTGACTGCTGGATTATTTCTTAGTTTGAATGAAAATAGAGGAAGCAATTTTGTTTCTATGTCTGTCAGAAGAACATAAAATAGTAATTATGTTATTGAAAATCTCCACTTACTGTAACCATTTGGAGAGGCCAACATTTCTGACATGTTACCGCCTCATTTAGCTTCTTGATTTTACAAATTACAGCATGTCATGACAATATTCTTGTGAATGATTGTTATCGACTCTAGGTAAACCTGTCTCTTATTTAATAGGGGGCAATGTATGTAGCCTCAATTTAAGATATATTTAATGTTCGTATGAGCCTATTTAACGACCGGTACGTCGTATGTCAAGACTATTATTTTTATGAAATATTTTTTATTCACCATTACCAATTTGTGACCTAGCCTACCATATAAGCAATGAATTATTAAAGGTATTACCTCCAGACTAGTATAGGCATAACTTAATCTGAACCTGTCCGAATATTTCAAGTCATGTTTTGGATGTTTGCATTTTGGAATCATACATATATAAATTGTCGTTTTGAATGAGAAATTAAAGGTGTAATAAGAATAATAGAAATATTTCAGTCCTGAAATCAGACGTCGTAAGCGTGGTAGACGTCACTGTAAAGCTATTTTTAGAAGAATTGAAAGTTAATTTTAATTTCATTTATACTTTCTTTGTTTCTTTCTTTCTCTTTCCACACCCTTGGGTATTAAAGCAGTTTATCCATCAGGGGGCGCTGCCTTCAAAGCTTCACCTTTTCAACCAAGCCAACTTGTCTCTCCAGTATGATTTGCCAAATCATAATCAAAGTGATAAAGCTGAAGAATTTTCTCTGTAGGCAACTAAAAATATAGACTGCTCATCCTTGCATCACTCATTTCTCCCGACACGGCCAGTGTGATGTGTTGACAAGCTTTGCACTAATTCGGATTGCTCAGGTGAGATTCATATGAGGATGGTAGCATATGCCGCTGTGAGGCACACACACACACACACACACACACACACATTATTTCCCGTCACAGAATTGAGGCAGACCAGCTGTGAATGTCAGTGGCAATCTCACACATAGTAACACTGATAAGCAAGACAGAAATTGGCACTGAGCCTTCCTCCCACACACTCGGTTATCACATAGGGAGCCATTTGATGCTAATAAGTGTCAGGTCTTATACATTTATTCTCTGTTGTTTCGTAAGGTGTCTGTGAATTGTGGCTTGAAATACTCTGCTTTTTATCTATCTATCTATCTATCTATCTATCTATCTATCTATCTATCTATCTATCTATCTATCTATCTATCTATCATCTATCTATCTACTAGCGCTTGGTATTGACACAAATGACAAATGTCACGATTCGATTTGTATTCATAAGCTTACGATTCGATTCGATTCAATATCGATTATTTTAAATTTATCTGGTACAGACAGTACATGGCAAATTATATCAGTATATTTAATATATATCAAAATCGTTTTTTGTAAATATAAACATTTAAATAGTGGCTGTTTGTAAAAACTTGACTTATGTCAAAATGCTCCTCTCTAGAGCTCATTTTTCTAGCTGACTAAAGAGTTTATGGTCATAGGTTTTTTGTTCTGTGGTAAATGTGACGTTGACATTGTTTACAAGCTTTTATATTTACAGTAGGTCTGTGCCTTTCCGCGGTTGAAACACCGTTTAAGCAATTTCATGAGTGATGTGGATTTTGGTAAGTTGCACTCTTTGTTTTAACATACGCTACCAGTCAAAAGTTTTTGAACAGTAAGATTTTTAATGTTTTCTTTTTTAAAGAAGATTCTTCTGCTCACCAAGCCTGCATTTATTTGACCCAAATGCAGCTAAATCAGTAATATTGTAAAATATTTTTACTATTTAAAATTAAAGCTAAATTTTAAGCATCATTACTCCAGTCTTCAGTTTTTACATAATCCTTCAGAAATCATTCTAATATGCTGATTTGCTGTTCAAGAAACATTTTTATTATGATTATTATCAATATTTAAAACAGTTGAGAACATTTTATTCAGGATTCTTTGATGAATGGGATAATCAAAAGATTAGCATTTATCTAAAATAAAAACCTTTTGTAACATTATACACTATACCATTCAAAAGCTCAGTATAATGTTAGAAATGAAAGCAGTTGTAGAAATTAATACTTTTTAGCAAGGATGCTTTAAATGGATCAGAAGTGATGATAAAGACATTTACAAAAGATGTTACAAAAGATTTCTGTTTCAGATAAATGCTGTTGTTCTGAACTTTCCATTAATCTACTCAGCTGTTTTTAATGTAATAACAATAATAATAAATGTTTTTTAACAGCAAATCAGAACATTAGAATGACTTCTGAAGGATCATGTGACTGGAGTAATGATGCCAAAAATTCAGCTTCGAAAACAAAGGAATAAATTACATATTAAAAAATATTTTAAAATTAATCAAATGAATGCAGGCTTGGTGAGCAGAAGAGACTTTAAAATCTTAATGTTCAAAAACTTTTGACTAATAGTGTATCTTCGGATGTTTATTCATTTTATTTCATGTTGTAACTTTTATTGAAGCCGCTTGAACTCTTGAGGCACTACAGCGATCTGCCAAAACGGTATTCGTTGTTTGAATAGTGTAATAATATGAGACTTGGTTTCATATCAAAAGTACCAAAGCACAAAGCTTATTATGATTTATTGGATGGGAGGTGCGCTACAAGGTTCCCTTCATTAAATGAAAACAGGCTAGACTAATCATTTAGTATCGTTTCGTAAAAATGAGAATTGATTAAAATCGAGAAGTCAGTATTTTTGCTCAGTTTTACTATTTACAGTATTAGTACTGTTTTGTCAATAGGTTCTTGCTGTGTACAGTACATCTATCTATCTATCTGTGGTAGCCGTATAGCCATCTATTGCTCTTTTTCTGCCATGCATTTGAAACTGGAGATCAGTGCGGTTGTTTATGATTGACTGTGTATGTGCGGTATGATATGGACGCTGCAGAACTAGATGATGCTGACCTGCTGTGACAGACACGCCTTGCTCTGGGCAGACAGCCTAATTAATCGCCAGGGACCCTGATTGCTGTGAATCGGTTTGCAAAACAGAGACCTTAGGCCTCTCCGGTAGAGGAAAAAAATGGGAGCATGGAGAAGGAAAACAGAATCAAGCCCTTTGTGTGGCGCTGGAAGAAAAGTGCACACTTGCGTTAGGGACGGCAACAAAACAAAAAGGCCATGAAATATGAAAGGGCCGCCTTTGTGTCATTTGAATAATGGGGATAATTACCCTCTGTCCAGCGAAGCACCTGCATTTGAAATAAGCCTTTGATACCAACTTAAATCCAGTGAGATGGTGCTGTTTGATTAAGATTCAAGCAGACGGTTTCTCTGCCTTTACAGCAGCTGGAGAGATCACTCTGTCAACAGACTGACTGCACACCTATGAATGCATATGTGATGATAAATAGATACACATCACCAAAACAGAGGGTGGTGTAACTTAGGCCTCGCTGCAAACAGTATTTTGGGGGTTTAATAAACCTCATCTCATTATCAAAGTGCAGATAATGCGAGTCTTCCTTATTATTATTATTATTTGCTAATTCTATCCAGACCTGAGACTTTCAAAGCAGGCAGGACGTCGTGCGTCTACAGATATCTCAGTATAGGAGATAAACCGATAGTCTTTAACCACCTACAAAGCTATCTCTTTTTAATTTGGTTGCACTGCCAGGAATCCATAGATGAATCAGCGTCTCTCATTAAACCACAGTCCTGACATTGTTCGCTAGGAATGGCTTTTTTTCTGCCAGTCTGATAGCAGAAATTGCAGGGACATTGTAACACCAAGGCAATGAAATTGCTCAGAAAGTAGACATGTTTTGTTACTTTTTATTCTCAAAGCGTTGGAGGTAATACTGTATACTGACCAAGATCATTGTTGCCGGCGGCTTGAATCTCACACCACAATGTGCTCCGATATGGACTCTTTGATTTCATTTTGACCATGGACAGGTTTGGCTTAAGGTTTAGAATGAAGAATAATACTGTTGAATCGATCCACACTGTATCTTTAACTCTTGCTGAGGAGCCATAATGTGTATTGAAGCGAGTTTTTATTATTATAATATCTAAATAGATCACATAGAGGAATGTGGTTGCCAGTTAGTTGTGGAATCCTCTTTCATGCATCTTGAGTGTTGGTGAGGGTCATAGATGATCCTTTATCAATGCTTTTATTAGACAGCTGAGTAAATACATTCAAGCTCTCCTTAGTCTGCACTATTATGGTCAGTAATCTATTGCTTGTCCTTTTCTCTCTACTACAGCCAGGCGTGTGCCACTCTGCATCTGCCACGGTAAACATCAAGATTTTCAGGGCAGCTGGAATTGACAGAAATGGAGCATTTCCCTCCAGGACAGGATAATGAGTATTTGTGCTTTTTTTTTGGCCAAAATGCTAACTTCAAAATACCGCTGCTACATCTCTGTGCTGTTCCTTGATGCCGAGGTTCAAGAAATACCAGAGATTAAAATTTCAAAATTTGGCAGTGCTTCAATCTTTTTAAAAAAATAGCCAGTTGCGGGGATCAGAAATAAATTCTGTTGAAATGTTTTTAAACAGGGAAAAGTTCAGAGAAAATGATTTAAAAATGTAAACGAATAAATTGTGACCAGATTAACCACATTAATTTATTAATTATAACAAACATGCTTAATATTGTTATTAGTTTTCTTATCAGGATTTTAAGTTACTCTCATTATGGACCGAAAAAATTATTCAGTGAAAACAGAGAGTAAATCTTTTCCATTTTATGCACATACAGTTTACATACACCTTGCGGAATCTGCAAAATGGTAAGTATTTGACCAAAATAAGAGGGATCATACAAAATGCATCTTATTTTTTTATTTAGTAATGACCTGATTAAGATATTTCAAATATAAAAAATGTTTTCATTTAGTCCACAAGAGAAAATAATAGTTACATTTATAAAAATGGCCCTGTTCAAAAGTTTGCATCCCCTTACTGTGTTACCTGAATGATCCACAGCTGTGTTTTTTTTGTTTAGTGATAGTTGTTCATGAGTCCCTTGTTTGTTCTGAACAGTTCAATTGCCCGCCGTTCTTCAGAAAAATCGTTCATGTCCCACAAATTCTTTGGTTTTTCAGCATTTTTGTGTATTTGAACCCTTTCCAACGACTGTATGATTTTAAGGTCCATCACACTGAGGACAACTGAGAGACTCATATGCAACTATTACAGAAGGTTGAAATGCTCACTGATGCTTCAGAGGGAAAAATGATGCA
>JAHKKF010528718.1:0-21316 GCA_019740295.1 Labeo calbasu
CGGGCTCTGGAGGGCGCGCTGGAGGCAGCTCGGGCTCTGGAGGGCTCGCTGGAGGCAGCACAGGCTCTGGAGGGCTCGCTGGACGCAGCACGGGCTCTGGAGGGCGCGCTGGACGCAGCTCGGGCTCTGGAGGAAGCACAGGCTCTGGAGGAATGGACGGGATTAGAGGAGGCTTGGGAGAGCTGGACGGAACCAGCGGAGACGAAGGAGAGCTGGACGGAACCAGCGGAAACAATGGAGATAATAATCCACATAAGTCCATTAAGTTCTTAATGTTTATTTGGCTTGCCATATTGCCGTTTGCTGATCCAGAGCGTGGGTGTGTGGTTGGAGTCCGAGAGCTGGCCGTGGGCGCGGCTGAAGTCCGAGAGCTGACCGCGGGCGGCGTCCGAGAACTGGCCGCGACCACGGCGGGAGTCCGAGAGCTGGCCGCGACCGCGGGCGGAGTCTGAAAGCTGGCCGTAGGCTCTGGGCTGAGGATGAGGGAGGAGCTATGGAGAACTGGAGTGAGCTCGTTGGAGCAGCACGTGAAGGACGCTGGCTGATGGTGAGCTGGAGTGGCCGCATGTTTGCAGATGGGGGGAAGAGTGGGATCTTCCACATCGACATAGTAATGGGAATTACAAAGGGCAAGGACATAATTGATGAATTCCGCTACGGGTTTGCGGCAATCATCAGGAGTTATGGAAGGGAACAATCTGTCATCATTCAGCCCCATCTGAAAACACGCGTTAATAGTAGCATCACTCCAACTCACCAGATGAACTACGCTCAGAAATTCCTCAACGTATTGCTCCATGACTGCTGGATGTTGAAAAGGAACTCCTCAGCCCAGGGCATTTTGTTCGGTCGGTTCTTCTGTCACGCTGTTGTGTGCGGGGAAAGATGAGGAGGAGCAAGGAGGTCCAATGCATAGAGTTTATTAGTATAATCCACAGGGACACAGGAACGAACAGGAAACAGCAGGGAACCAGCAACACAACGTAAACAAATGGAGTAACCATACAAACTGACTGAATGACTTACAGGATGACGTGCAAGAACTGACGATCTAAACAGAAACACAACCAAACTTATATACATAGAAACAACCAATCAGGGGGAGACAGGTGAACAATAAAACAGTGACGTAATAAATGAGAAACGGAACAGGAAGACCAAATAAGGGCAACACAGGGAAAACACACACAACACAGTCCAAACGGTCTGACATTTGTGGTATTGTGGAGTTTTTTTGTTTGTTTTTTTAACTCTACAGTGTGTAGAAATTCATTTTCCACAATAAACAATATATTGTTGTATTTTAAATATTCATTTTTATTGTGTTACATGGAAGAGGTTTAGAAAATTCTGTTCAATAAAAGTCATTGCTTAAGTTTTTTGAGTTACTTGTACTCAGTGTTTTTAAGGCAATCGGTTGCCACAAAATTTTTAAGTTTTGAGCCACGTGATTTTGAGTATTGTGTAATTAAAGTATTTGAGTTAACTGCTACTAAATAAGTTTTATAAGTACTGTTAACTTAATACAATGGCACAAATTATTAAAAACTCATAAGAAGTCATAATAACTTAAAATATTTGAGTAGACCCAATGAAAAAAATTAAGTAAACTATAATCAAAAACTACAAGTAGTATGTAATTGAAATTTTTAACTTCTGAGAACATATTATTTTAAGTTTATTAACTCAAAAAATTTTAGGCAATCGGTTGGCCTAATGGTTAGGGAATCAGGCTTGTAATGGTTGGGGGTTCGAGTCCCAGGTCTGGCAGGGATTGAAGGTGGGGGGAGTGAATAACCAAATCCATGAATGAATGTTCTGAAGTGAAGTAAACTTAAACTCAGGAACAATGAAAGCAACAATGAACATAGTGTAGGGATCATATCAATTGGAACACAGTTCATGCACTTTTACTTTTAAAACTTAAGTACGTTTAAGATTAAAAAAATACTTTTTGTACTTAAGTACAATAAATATAACATACTATAAGACTTTTACTCAAGTAATATTCTAAACAGTGATTTCAACTTCTACCAAAGTCATTTTCTGGTAAGATATCTGTACTTTTAGTTAAGTATGGCTTTCAGGTAACTTTATACACCACTGCCAATTTGGCGGGTTACTTTTCGTAAGTTATGTTCACTCATTTATTTCTTGGGGAAATTCATGCAAGCCAAATCCGAGTTCAAGGAAACACTACTGTTTGTCAGTATCCTAACATTGTTTTTAACCTTTACAACTAGAAAAATGCAATGTCAATTAAAATGTAAGAAAACAAACTTCTTGTGGATTGTGCCATTTTGATTTTTGATTTCACGACATCTCATAATTAGTGTCCATGCTCTGCTTAGCAAACTTAAAGTCATGTAACAGAAATTCCCCTTCAGTCGTACTCTACGACGTTACATAACTGACATATTTGGGGTCTCCCTTGGGAGGCCAGTCAATTCTGAGTTAACTGGAAAAGGCCAATGAAAACTGGCGAGTGGATTTTGCATGCCAAGTCACTCCCCCGTACATACGGGTATATAAGATGGCGGCGTGCATCCACTCATTCAGAGTTCTGCGTCGGAGCTTCACCCGCAAGCTGACTGGAAACATCGTTGGATTCTCTCGAGGCTGCGTAGCCAGCTGCATCACTGCACCGGTAACTTTGCATTACAGCGAAGAACCCCTCTTAAGTGCACGCTTGGGTGCTGGTAGCGACGTTCCACCTCGCTCCACCTCCTTTCTTTCCAGAGGTGCATAAGGAGCTTACTAAGACGTAGCGGGGCTCCTTACATGGCTCGTTTTTACAGTCCCTATTTCATCGTACCCAAGAAGAGTGGTGGGTTACGACCTATCCTGGATCTCCGTGTCTTGAATCGGTCCCTTCTCAGGCTACCGTTCAAGATGCTGACAGCGAAGAGCATTCTCTCATGCGTTTGCCACCAGGATTGGTTTGCAGCCATCGACCTGAAGGATGCATATTTTCATGTCTCGATTCTTCCTTGACACAGACCTTTTCTTCGGTTTGCCTTCGAGGGTCGGGCGTATCAGTACAAAGTCCTCCCCTTTGGGCAGGCCCTGTCTCCCCCCGTCTTTACCAAGCTTGCGGAAGGTGCCCTCTCCCCTCTTTGGGAGAAGGGCATCCGCATTCTCAACAATCTCGATGACAGGCTGATAATAGCTCACTCGCGAGATCTGTTGTGCGAGCACAGGAATCTGGTGCTTCAGCATCTCAGCCTTCTGGGGCTTCAGGTCAACTGGGAAAAGAGCAAGCTCTCTCAGAGTATCTCTTTTCTTGGTATGGAGTTGGATTCGGTCGACATGACAGCACGCCTCACGGACGAGCGTGTGCAGTCAGTGCTGAACTGTCTGAACCTTTTCAGAAACAGGACAGCGGTCCCTCTCAAACTTTTTCAGAGGTTCCTGGGGCATATGGCATATGGCATATGGCAGCTGCAGCCGTGGTTATGCCACTCGGGCTGCTCCATATGAGACTACTTCAGCACTGGCTATACAGTCGGATCCTGAGATGGGCATGGCACCATGGCACCTTCCGGGTCGGCATTACCCCGGAATGTCGCCGCCTCTTCAGCCCCTGGACAGACCCTGCATTCCTACAGGCTGGTGTGCCCCTAGGCCAGGTGTCGAGGCATGTGGTCGTGAACACAGATGCCTCCAAGACGGGCTGGGGTGCCGTATGCAATGGGCAAGCAGCCTCGGGCTCCTGGACAGGACCTCGACTGCAGTGGCACATCAATTGCCTCGAGTTGCTTGCAGTGCTTTTTGCGTTGCGCCGGTTTCTTCCGATGTTGCACGACAAGCATGTGCTAGTCCAAAAAGACAATATTCCGACAGTAGCGTACATCAACCGGCAGGGTGGTCTGCGCTCCCATCGCATGTCGCAACTCGCCCGCCATCTCCTCCTCTGGAGTCAGACGCGGCTCAGATCGCTGCGTGCTGTTCACATTCTGGGGGAGCTGAATCGTGCAGCCAATGCACTCTCACGACAGCTTACTCTCCCCGGAGAATAGTGACTCCACCCTCAGGCAGTCCAGCTCATCTGGAGTTGATTCGGCTAAGCTCAGGTAGATCTGTTTGCTTCCCCGGAATCCTCCGACTGCCAGCTGTTTTTCTCCCTGACCAAGGCTCCCCTCGGCAGGCACGTGCTGGCACACAGCTGGCTCCGGGGCCTTCTCAAGTACGTTTTTCCCCCAGTGAGCCTCCTTGCACAGACCCTGTGCAAGATAAGGGAGTACGAGGAGCAGGTTCTGCTGGTTGTGCCTTATTGGCCCACCCAAACCTGGTTTGCCGACCTCATACTCCTCGCGGCAGCCCCTCCCCTGAAGATTCCCGAGTTCCAGAGATTGGGACGCGGGTCAGGCTGATTCTCACTTGACCTTGAGACCCTGGCCTGGTTATGTGCCCAAGGTTCCCACCACTCCCTTCAGGGATCAGGTGGTGAACCTGTAAGCTTTGCCCCCGGAGAAGGCAGACCCGGCCTTAGTTTTGCTGTGTCCCGTTCGTGCATTGCGCACTTACATGGACTGCACCCAGGGCTTCAGACGCTCTGAGCAGCTCTTGTTTGCTTTGGAGGTCAGCAGAAGGGGAATGCTGTCTCCAAGCAGAGGTTGGCTCATTGGGTCGTTGATGCCATCACTCTAGCGTACCAGTGCGAGGGTGAGCCGTGCCCCCTAGGAGTTCGAGCCCACTCCACCTGGAGTGTCGCCTCCTCCTATGCGTTGGTGCACGGCACCTCTCTAGCAGACATCTGCAGAGCTACGGGCTGGGCGACACCAAACACCTTCGCGAGGTTTTACAATCTCTGCATAGAGCCTGTTTCCTCCCGTGTGTTAAGGTAAGATCTGGTCATTTGTGGGAGGATGGCCTTAGTGTCGGCTTGCTGCGCCATTTCATTTTTGGATCCGTGCGCCTTTTTCCCAGTTGTCCCCTTAGGTGAACTCTGGGTCCTCTTTGCCCCCACAGTTCGGATTAGGACGGAGTAGTCTGGACTGTGTCCGGTAGGGGCTTCCTTCACCTCTCCCAGTCGTGGCATCATGTCTCAGTCCACAGATGCTTCCATGTTTCCCCTATCATGTTTTCCAGTCTTTCCACGTGACTTAGATTCTTGTCACCATGCTCCGCCCCCCCAGCGGTTGCTTCAGATACCTGGCATCCCTGGTGGGCCCGTTATCTGGCTTACAGGGCGTTGGGGAAGTTACGTGTTGAGCTCCATTTGTCCTGACACACTTGCCTGTCAGCATTTGTACCTCAGTCACGTAATGCAGTTCAGGATTGTGGTGTTTTCCAGAGGAGACCCCAAATATGTCAGTTATGACATAACGTCGTAGAGTACGACTGAAGGGGTGCGTCTCGGTTACATCTGTAACCTTCGTTCCCTGAAGGAGGGAACAGAGACGTTATGTCCTCTTGCCACAATCCTGGACTGCACTGGGGCGCTCGGTTTCGGCTCAGCTCCTCAGCATAAATCTGAATGAGCCATCTTATATACCTGTATGTATGCGGGAGGGGCTTGGCATGCAAAATCCACTTGCCAATTTTCATTGGCCTTTTGCAGTTAACCCTCTGGGGCCCTGGAGAAGTTTTGACATGCCCTGACATTGGTGCTTTCTTCAGTATCTTAACAACATATTAATGTTGAAGTCTAATTACATTGTAATCAGCACAAACTGGGCTACAATAATATGTAAGCAACATGAATGTACATGTTTGTGTTTTTGAGAAAACAACGTTTATGCGTGGTTAGTAAAAATAATTTTTTTTAAGTCACTGAAATAAGACCAAGAAACACGTACAGAACATTTGTTCACAAGACTTTTGAGAACTGGATGTGGTAGGCTAGAGTTTTTTCTACAAATTGATGTGAAAATCATAAAAAAAAAAACAATATACTTTATTACATTTTCTAAGACGTGTTTTGTGATCGAAAGGGAATATGCGAGGGATCAGATCACAAACAACTAAAGCAAAAAACATCTGTGAGTATGTTAATATCAGGAGCAATTTAAAGCATCCTTGCTAAATAAAAGTATTAGTTCTATAATTTCTATCCCAAAAAATATTTATATAGGTATCTGGTCACTAAACTAAATAGATAAATGAATAAATCAGTGAGCATGTTGATAGGCCTGGAGCAATAGTGTTACATTAGCAATCACTAATATTGCCCATGTGATTTTATAGCACATCATGTGCACACATGCTTTGTATTTATTATTATACAGTACAAAAACAACATCTGAGAAACTAAATTATTATTAAGCACGTTATGTACACGTTTGAGCAGATATTTGCAGACAGAGTATTCAACAGTAAAGACTGGTCTAAGCATTCTTAGACATTACTTTTATATCGTATAAACATTAGCCCTACTTTATGTCAGTTTGTTTATGAAACATAAAACATTCCTGACGTCTTACAGATGCATTGAAAAGTTGCCTATGATATTTCAAAATGTTGCACTCAATCACTCATTTTAGTCAAGAATTATAGTTTTGGAAAAAGTCCAACTAGTAAATGTGTTCAAGTTTATGCCACAACAACACATTATCTAATGCCAATAAGAAACATTACTTACACTGCATAAGAGATCCTCTCGTCAGCTGCCTGTAGTCACGCTCGCGTTCTGTTTGTGAGATAAACAAGCTTAGCCTGTTCCTCTCAGCGCATCCTCATCTGGAGTAAATACAAGGCTTTTTCCTCTCAGCGCCTTCTTCCAAAAACAAAAGTATCCGACACAAACACGTTGCTGCTTTGTTTACAAGTTGATGTGGGCGGTCATGTCGCACATCTCTTATGTGGATGTTTGTAATAACAATAGCGCCAAACAGCGCGTGGGCGTGATCTAATTAGAGGTAATGAGCTCAGAGGGGAAAAACAGAACATGACATTGGTCTCATACGGATTACTTAAACACAGAATATGTGTTTTCGATTAAACTTACTTCATTTAAATGTAGACATTTCAAGGTTTCTACAGATATATCTCTCATGTCTGTGTGTTATGTATTCGCTGAGTTTTAGTTCATTTTAGCTACGCATTTCAACTGGATATTCACAGAGAGTGAGAAGACTGAAAAGACACCCTGTATATTTTCTTTATTTTAAAAAAACACAAACTTTTGTTGATATAAAAGTAAACTTTCTACAGATTCTGGTGATGTATTACTTTTATGTGTCCAATCAAAATTGAGGGAGCAAGTCAAGTTCTTTTTGCTGTCATCTGACTTTATTCATTGTTATAGTAAATGTATAAATTCAAGGGTGGGGGTAGGGTAGGTATCATGGGGAATGGGACCTTAGGAGCAGAAAATGCACCTCTTTTATTTCTGATTGTGGCTGTTTGTGGGTTTTATATGACTTTTTTTTTTCTTGGATGAAAATGAGGCTGTGAGGGATAAACCTAGTCTTTACAATGGTACACGCTGTGTATAAAGCCCTACATATACTTTCCATAAGTCACAGCAAACTCACACCGGTTTTATTTTTGAATGCATTTATAGTTACATTAATTACAACAAATTACATTATATAAGGAATAATTGATAATGGGCCATTGAATTATTAAAAAAATCATGCACACCCAAGGTGGTTTTGGACCCATAAAAAATATTGCTGCAAAGATGTTAGAAAATTATTTTTCTTTGAAGCTAGAAACTGCCACCATGTTTAAAAAATAATAATAATTTATAATACAGTAATAATACAGCAAAAACTAATCAACTAATGTAAGTAAAACATTTGCAAGCTTACTGAAGGCAAGTAAACACTCCAAGTATTACTTACACGCAAAATGATGAATAAATATATTAATCAAAAATACAAATGAAATCATATATTTTTTTAAAAATAGAATCTTTTTAAAAATATAATTTTTAGTTGTCTTTTTTTTAGGTCTATCTAAAGGCTACTACAGAAATAGACTACTACAGACATGTTAAAATAAAACTGGAAAATCTTCACTGTATACATTAAAGATGATTCTTATTAAAGTTAATAAGTGATTCAGTCAAGAAAAGGGAGTTACTTTCTCTTTTTCTTTTGTTGTTTGATTAATATTAATGACGCCATTGGCTGCTGAAGGTTTACACCAGGGGTCACCAGATCCGGTCCTGGAGGGCCGGTGTCCCTGCAGAGTTTAGCTCCAACCTTAATCAAACACACCTGAACCAGCTAATCAAGGTCTTACTACGTATATTTGAAACTTCCAGGCAGGTGTGTTGAGGAAAGTTGGAGGTAAACTCTGCAGGACACCGGCCCTCCAGGAACAGGTTTGATGACCCCTGGTTTACACTGTTGTCGCTTTAAGATCTGACGCACAAATTAAATATTTGTTTGTTAAATATTTTTCTCCCAACTGTTCAGGTTTACTTAAGACAAAACTGACTTCATTTATATGAATAGTCTCCAAGACGAGCATGTGTGTAGCAATAACATAACCTATTAGAAGCGAAAGAGAACTCAGCATTCACACACTGACTGAAGCGGCTTTCACACCAATGACTTTTGATGCACGAGGACGGTTTGTTGTTGTTTTCGATTTTTTTTTTTTTTCTAGATTGGAGGAATCTAATTTCACCATGACTGTAGGATAAAAGTCTTAGAAAGTATTTATGATACATTTCTGTATTTAAATTATTTTTTATCTGCATTGCTCATGAAATTAGTCATAACCCACAGCTCAGCAGTGTACATGAATGAAACAAGACGTGTATAGTTCAGCTAAATGATGTTTACTTCAACCGTATGCCTTGCACAAAATTAACAAACTGTACACTGAAACAAAATAACCAGAACATTCAGTGCTTAAAGTGAAAAAAAAAAAGAAGTGCCAGTGTTGTGCCCTATTCTGACCCCCGCCAGATTACTAGCCCCCCAGTATTGGTAGGTTTAGGGTTATGTGTGGGGGAGGGGTTAGGATTAGGGGTCGGGTTAGGATTAGGCGATCAGGTAGCCATTTGAACGAGAGGGGGTAATAATTTGGCAGGGGTCGAAAATGGGCACAAGACCGGTACTCGGTACTCCCCAATTAACAACCCAACCATAAATAAATATGTACTTTTTATTTTTTATAATTCACAATGATTGTATAGTGCCACAATCAATAAATCAATAATCAAATACATGTTTTCAATACAAATAAGCAAGTCCTCACTGTTAATATAAATGAATCCATTCAGAATCACTACACCTCTACACCACATAATCTAAAACTCCTTCAGCCAGCATTCACTATAAAACACTCCTGCTTTTAAGCCAAATACACACTGAAAATAATAATTTACCGGCATCTGGACGCAAGTCACTTCTCTGTATTAGCGCTATTTTGAACTTTCAGTTTGAATGCCTTCACTTCCTGAACCCTTGGACTTTCCAGGAGTTTACCGGTTTAAAATGATGTGATCACAAAAACATGTTTCTTTTCATTTCATTTCATTCATTATAATCAGTGTTTGAATTGTGTCAAAGCTTGGGGGGTCCCCCTAACCAGAGCAACAAAATCATCTTTTCAATGATACTGAGGAAGCACAGACAGATGTATTACTCGCCAGTAGGTGGCAGTAAGTCACTATTAATAAGTAAAAGAAAGAAAAACCATCATGTTGTTCAGAGACGTAAAACAGTGCTGTTGCTGTGTTTGGAACCATTTTTGTTGGCGAAATACAGCAAGCAGCATATGCATTTTCTGCCACATACCTTGAATTTCGGGAACATTCTAAATGCATTTTATTAGACTGAATCACGCAGTGAAAGAACGCGCTCTTAAATGAGCACAGTCAGTCTAGCTATTGTTTAAGCAATCATAACTCCTCTTAAATAAATAAAGCTGTCCATACACTGTATGATCAATGAATCTCTTACTTACATCGTACGTACATGTGCACTTTGTTGCTTATGATGAAGGAATTTGCGAGATTCAGTCTGAACAAGACTCTGTGGTTTCAGCTATGACTATTCTGAACACCTCTGATTGGCCACTGCATGAGTCATGTGTGATTGGTTGTAATGACCAACACTGTAAAAATGCACAAAAATAAAATTTGATGTGAGGTACAGTTTAATACAGTGCAACAGTTCGTAGAATGAGAAGAAGGAGGCGGGAACCGGCGAACATTCAAACAGTTTATTAATAAAATAAACAAACACAAAAGTAAAGCGGCACCCCTCACGGATGTCTGCCACACAAAACACAAATTAAAGTCCAGGCCTGGTCATCTCTCGTCTTCCACTGTTGTCGCTCTTCCTTTTATCCTTCCGGAGCTCCTCCGTGGGATTCGAGTGGCGCAAGAGGCCTAACGCTCCTCCGCGATGGCTTCTCCAGCTTTAGGGCAGCCCCTCCCTGCATCTCACTCCTTTCCCCCAAAAGATTCCACTGAAAGTCACTAAGAATGTCCATATACTACATGTGTTACATCTCATGAATATGTTGAATTTTCCCTTTCATGTTTGGTATCGTTCTAAAAGTCTCAGTGCGATTGGTAAAATGGTCTCAATTTCACAGCAGTCACTTATATTATGAAGAAGACTGAACACTTTTGTAGAATTGTGTTTTGCTGCTGAGGGGTGTGTTTTCCCCTTAGGGTCGGGTGAGAATCTCCAGCCAGGTGTGTATTCAAATTAAAAATATCTGGGTATTCATATTAAAAATATCCCATTGATTTACAGTGGATTTTCATGCATCAGAAAATCAGTGGTGGATTTTAATGATCATATGAAATTGGAGTCAGATTAAATATGATTAAAACTAAAACTAAATCTTAATAAATTAAGTGAACTTTGCAGAAGCGCTGTGAAAAGACCGAACATGCATTAAACCTTCAACCAGACAACTGGACTCCGCATTTGGGCCAGTGGATGGATCCTTACACCTCCTTCCTCCCAGGTTTCAGCACCAATGTAGCACAGTTCGTAGAATGAGCAGAAGGAGGCGGGAACCGGCGAACATTCAAACACTTTATTAATAAAATAAACAAACACAAAAGTAAGCGGCAGCCCCTCACGAACGACTGCCGCACACAAAACACAAATTAAAGTCCAGGCCTGGTCCTCTCTCGTCTTCCACTGTCATCGCTCCTTCTTTTATCCTTCCGGAGCTCCTCCGTGGGACTTGCTCATTATCATTATACTTCACGCCCCACTCACATACAGCAATTGGATATTTTCATTTAATTTTCATTTTCACTAGTTTCATGTTTGAAGAATTTTATTGAAAAACCAGGGGACCCCCCAAGTATATTTTTTTGGGTGTTATGGGGGGTCCCATAATGCTTATGGGAGGTCCGGGACCCCCCCACTGCTGTGAACTGACCACAAAGAATATGAAGAATATCAAAAACTTTAGGAGTCAGCTGTCCACGGTAGTCCTTAAGATAACAGCACAATAACACACTCAGCAAAATATTGAGATATTGTTTTTTTTCAATATTTTAATGTATATTTTAATGCCAGTATTTGAATGTTATATTGCATGTTTTTATGGGAAATGGTTATATGTGCATGGATGTGGTTAGCGTACTGCCACTTTGCTGCAATCTTAGTAATCTTAGAGTCTAATTCTGTGGCATTGTGTGTCTTTCCTATGGGTAAATGAAGTGAGTGTTGCTCTGCCCACATTCCTTTGAGCAATAAAACTAGTGTTATAACTAGTGTTATTTGCCATGGAACCAGAAGCCTGTTTTCCCCCTTTTTGAGGTGTTAGTTGCATTTCGGGGAAAAGGGTCTATAGACCCTGATAGTTGGCTTGTTGGCTGGGTGAGGGGTGTTAGGAATTATTTGTTAAGTATAACAAATAACTGTGTGTCTGATTGGTCCAGACGCTACACCGGCTTGCACAGGTATGTATGAGTGCTTTACTTTGCATATGTCTAGTTCAATTTGCCACAAGTAATGAAAAAAGTCAAAACACTGTCTCAGCCATGCTGTGGATTAGAACAGGTTAAACACTTTGCTTGAAGGCATAACATCGGCAGTCAGAGAAACTGTGGCGAGAGGGAATTGAACTGGCAGCTGCCTGTATAGAACATGTCCATGTATAGTGCTGAAATCGTATTAATTTATAAACGCTAAAATAGTGCAGTGTTTTCATGTTGTATGTGGATATAAATCTGATTTATTTTATTGGATTTTTTTTTTTTTTTGTAACAGATGTTTATTTCTTTTTAGTGAGTCTTACAGTACATTAATTGGAGTGACAGTTGAAGTTGCTTAAAGGCAAAATGTTTATAGGATAAAAGGGTTTCTGGGTAGGTCATTCATATTATCTGGGTATTCATATTAAAAATATCCCATTGATTTACAGTGGATTTTCATGCATCAGAAAATCAGTGGTGGATGAAGTACACAAGTCAAGTACTTGAGTAAAAGTACAGATACGTGTAATAAAATATTACTCCATTAAAACTAAAAGTGCTCCTCTTTCAATTTTACTCGAGTGAAAGTACAGAAGTACCCGATTTTTTATGTACTTAAGTAAAAAAGTACTGATAAATTTATTTTGCAATTTTGTATAGGCTACTTAATTGAATTTTATATTAGCACATATTTTTTATAATCCCATTGCTCAAAATACCTGGGATTTTCCCAAAATAACCACTATATGGAGTAAAAATACATTTTGGTTGTTGATATGGACTGTGTTGACGAGAGTGATATAGTAATATTCAATGTGAAGCTTACACTGTGATGTACCTCGGGGAAAACAGATTTGACCATTTAATTTTCACCAGTAAGAAAAAAGTGTTTTAAAGCTTGTTGTTTTGCATAACGTCACAGTTATATGACATGAGAATAAGACCTGAAGTTAGCAAGAAGATTTTAAGGAAAATATGTTTATAATTTCATAATTTTTTCTTTTCAAACATTGTCTGTGTAAATACACCCCTGGCCAAATGTCCCCAGAGGGCATCACTTCCCACTTTAATATTTACTGTAGTTACCATGTTCTGAACATCACATCCTTTCTTTTTCCCATCTATCTGGTTGAATAAAAATATCTGGACTTTATATCTAAAAATTACCTCAACTTAGCACCAGCAAGCTTATTAGCTAGACAGTTCGCATCAGCTAACAATGCTTACTTATTTTCAGTATGGTTATAAATAAACATTCATCTGTCTATTGTAGTTGATCTAAACAATATAACAACTGTTGCTAAACAATATAAAAACAGACGTCACGTAGGGCTACATGCATAGCATTTTAATAAAACTGTTAACGTTACAGCAGCGGGGAATATGAACGTGCATGTGTTATTTTATTTAATCTGTTATTACAGTTTTTTGGTTTTTGACCTAAAACAGAGACACTGATGTTGATGTGTCTTAATTCAAGCATTTCAGTGGACTTAAACAGATCATCCTTTACAAAAGATGTAATTCACAAACAACGGACAGCTTTGACCTAAATATTATTTTTAGTTACAATAATTAATCCTAAAATTCGACATTAGTAACTTATTTTTCGCGTGCACAAGATCTCCCGGTTCTTACTTGTGAATTCAGTTGACTGGAGACTCGCTCTAAACGGATCATTTGAATCAATGAGTTGTTGACTCGAGAACAGCTGCAGTCGGACCATTCTAATTCGTGAATGAATCGTTTGGTGCGATTGGCGAATCAATTTAACAGGTTCATTGAAAAAAATCAATTTGTTCATGAATCAGACACCGCTTCTGCGTCTCAAAATACGTGATATATTATAAGGAGTAACGATATGTTTTATGAAATGTAGTGAAGTAAAAAGTATGATCTTACGCTTTGGAATGTAGTGAAGTAAAAGTGAAAGTTACTCAACATAAAACTACTCCAGTAAAGTACAGATACTTGAAAAATTTACTTAAGTACAGTAACGAAGTACAGCTACTTCATTACTGCCCACCACTGCACAAAATATATTTGTCATAATTTTTGTCTTATTATTATGTTCTTATTTATTTATTTATTTAGTTTGTTTGTTTGTTTGTTTTACCAACAAATTATTTTCCACTACTTGAGTGGTATATTTGAAGGAATAATTGATGTTGGGCTATTGATCAGAAAAATATTTCACACCCAAGGTTGTAATGCTGTCACAACACAAAGCGGAGTTACACCCACTGAAGTCATTATACTATTACAACCACCAGATTGTCACTAACACAATGTTAGGACAGTCTGATATTGAATTCTAAAATAAAAACCCTCCTGTACATTTCACTAACATTTCACACCACACAGACTGTTGCATCACACCCCGGACTACGTTTTCCATCAGCCACTGCACTGTTCACCTGCATTTAAACCCCGGACTTCCTGCCTAGTATTGAATTGTGTTAGCATCTTTACGGAGCCTCTTTGCCTAGTTATCCTGTGTTTAGTTTATTCTTGTTCTGCCTTGTTTTCTTAGTTTTGTTTCCTAGCCTAGTTAAATCGTTTAGTCTGTCTCGCTGCCCGCCTTTGGAATTCTAGCCTGTCATTTCGGAATACCCTTTTGCCTAGCCCTCTGGATTACATTTGCCGTTCTCTGACCCTGGCCTGCCTCATGGACTACTCTTATGAACTCTCTGCTCCTCCTGTCACGGCTATGGAGGCCGTCATAGAACTTTCTGTCCTGTCCCAATTTGTTTAATTGCAGATGAGTAACAATTCAACTATATCCATTGAACAAAAAGGTTAGTATTTTGCTGCCCGTCTTGATTGGTGGACTGGCGTATAGGAAATGTTACCATTATGGAGGCCCCGCCTCAAAGCCCGAGACCCAATTGACCGTTCGCAGGGAACTTGATTGAAAGGCGATCTGACTAATTAAAACATGGATATTATGTGCCGCCATCTTGTCCGACAGCAACAGCCGGGGCAAGTTCCAGCTCAAAACGGTGCGCAACGTTTTGCTATGGTTTACGGGTTGAAAGACCTGTTTGCTGGAAACGGTGTGCAACAGGGGGTGGAGATACACTGATTAATGTAACATAAAAGTACTATACATATATATATTTTACTACTGTATTGTGGAGTGACACTTTCATAAACTTTTCTATACTACTCTGATTATATAATGGTAAATATTACAATATCATAGCACAAAACTCACACTCAAACTTGTTGCAACAAAACAGAAAAAACAAAAAACAAAAGGAACAACAAAAAAAATTAATTCAAACAGCAAGCTGACAGACTACAACTGACTAATCAAATGAACAAAGCAAACAACTTATGAAGGGAAAGATGGGCCCATTACAACACAAAAAGGGGAAAACAAATACACATTACATTAAACACTTAACCCTAAACGAATAATAAAAAAAAAAAAAAACAATAACATTTTAAACTAACTTTAAAGAAAAATAAATCTAATCAAGAACCTTAAATCACATAACTAAAGATATCAAATTAATAAAAGTCTCCAGTTTCCCGGCTCCACCATGCCAGCTCAACAAATGGAATGTCCGAGCAGAACCAGCAACGCTTAAATTCTTTGTTCCTGCCCGGCGAATCTAGCCTGTGCTCTTCTGTCCACTCACCACCAGAGGTCGCCCTGCCTTTCACGTTACACAGACTCTTGCACCACACCCCGGACTACATTTCCCATGTTCCATCACGCTCGTCGTTGATCGACCCTCGCCTGTTTCACGGAATACTCTTGTGTCTTGCTGTCTGTATGCATGTTTGCCTATGTTTGACCAAGCCTGAATATGACCATGTCTTTGTCGATTTCCTTTAATAAAAGCTTGCATTTGGATCTGCCCGCTTCACGCATGCTTCACTCCGTAACAGAATACTCAGCCGCACGAGGACCCAGCAGCTTTTCACACGGACATCACCCAGGTATGGGTATTGCAAGACTGTTATTAGCCCTCGAGCAGGGCACACGATCGCTCAAGGACTATGTACAAGAGTATTTAAATCGATGTCCTTTAATAAAAGCTCGCATTTGGATCTGCCCACTTCACACATCTTTTACTCCGTAACAAGGACTCCAATTTTCGTTGCCAAGGACACCATTTCCGACTGTCTCGTCTGCAGCAAAATGCCACTCCTCACTGGTAAACTTCAACTCAAATAGAAACAGGTATAAATAACAAATACAACGCAACCCATTTGTGTGCACTTCAAATGAACAGCGATGTAAATAAGGATGCTATAAAAATATGCAAATAAAGAATAAAGAACTTTGATTTTGTTTTGTGTGGTTACTATAAACTACTATTACTCTTAGAAATTCTAAGTTATTAAATTACTAAATTCATGTAAAATATATGCGTATGAGTATGTATGGGTATATGGGTGGGTGTGTGCATGTATAGGTGCGAATAAGAGGCACGAGTGCGTTACCTCTACCGTACATTACCATTCCTGTGCGGCCACACATTGGGCCATCACATCTCCCCTCCCTTTCAGGATCTCATTGGTACAGTGGGAGAGATAATCAGTGGTAACATTGGCTTTACCAGGCACATGCTGGATCTTGCATTTAAAGGGCTGCATGGCAAAATACCATCCTGTGATCCTCCTATTAGTATCCTTTATTTTCTCCAACCACTGCAATGTCTTATGATCTGTCTCCAGGATAAACTCACGGCCAAGTAGATAATATCTTAGGGAATCTAGTGCCCACTTTACGGCCAAGCACTCCTTTTCCACAACTGAGTAATGTTGGGAACTTGGGAACAGTTTACGACTAATAAAAGCCACTGGACGTCGTCCCACTGTTGGTCCCTGCAGTAGGACTGCTCCTATACCCCTCTCAGAGGCATCAGTCTGCACAATGAAAGCTTGATTAAGGATTATGAAGAACAGTGTCAGTTGTGAGGGCTCTCTGGATATCCTGTAAAGCCTTTAAACTCTCCTCTGTCCACTGCAGCTGATTCGGGCAATGTGCCCCTACCATGTTTGTAAATAGAGCACCTCTACTAGAGAAATTTGGAACAAACCGATGGTAAAATCCAGCCATACCCAAGAAAGATTGCAGGCTCTTATGTGTCTGGGGCACAGAACATTTCTCCAAGGCTTGAATTTTTTCCACTTGTGGTCGTACAACACCCTGGCCAATGACATATCCTAGGTATTCAGTTTCCTGCTTGGCCACCACACACTTACTAGGGTTAACAGTCAGGTCTGCCCTTTCCAAACGCCCCAAAACTTCTCTGAGATGCTGCACATGCTCCTCCCAGGTGTTACTAAAAATAACAATAGCGTCAAGGTATGCAGAAGCAAATGTTAGACCACACAACACCTGATCCATTAACCTTTGAAAGGTTGCCACAGCCCCATGAAGGCCGAACGGTAGCACTTTAAAATGGAAGAGGCCTCCAGGTGTTCTAAATGAAATCAGTGGCCGAGAAGATGGAGTCAGTGGAATCTGCCAATATCTTTTAGAGAGGTCCATTGTTGCCAAATATTTGGATTGGCCTAAGCGATTAATTAGATCACTGATGCGTGGAGTAGGGTAAGAATCGAACTTAGACACCGAATTTAAGTATCGAAAATCAATACAGAATCGCATACTCCCGTCCTTCTTTGGCACAAGAACTATTGGATGACACCACTCACTGTTCGAAGGATCAATAAGCCCCAGACAAAGCATTAGATCCACTTCATCCTTCAAGGTCTTTTGAAGACGCTCAGGTATCCTATAACTCTGACATTTCACCACAGAATCAGGTTTCAGTACCACATTGTGTTCAATCAGGTTGGTCAACCCAGGATATTCAGAAAAAATCCTGAGGGCTTGTACCTGCAATTGCTGGGAATATGTTAGATGGTCTAGACTGATGTCCCCAGGAACAGGCTGAGGCAGATACTGATCATCCGACTCCTCCCCTACAGGGGGTACAGGGGGTACGGGGTGGTACGAAAACTTTTAATTCCCAAGAGCTGGTAGACCTGCTTTAACAACGTGGACATAAAATTAGTGCCCTGATCGGTTAAGATCTCTCCAGGAAACCCGACTTCAAAGAATAACTGGACCAAGGAAGCAGCTATAGATTTTGCTCAGATTATACCTCATATAGATATTATACCTATAGATTATAGCTCAGGATATTTGTGGCATAATCCGTATTCCCCGCTCGACTCCTCTCAACTGGACCGATGACAACCATCCCAAGCCTCTCAAACGGAGTGCCAATGATAGGAAGAGGTTGTAGTGGGGCTCTATGTGGACGCTGGAGAGAAACCTTTTGACAGACAGGACAGCTCTTACAAAACTGAATCACATCTGCTTTCAAATCGGGCCAATAAAAGTATTTCTTGATCCTTGCAGTGGTCTTATTTATCCCCAGGTGGCCAGCCCAGGGAATGGAGTGGCTCAGATGTAACACCACCTCTCGGACACACTGTGGAACCACCAGCTGTCTCTGTGGCCCGATCTGGCGACAGAGAATTCCTTCTATTAACACATACGTCTCTGTCTTGTCATTAATAAGCTCCCTTCTCCTATCGGCAGCCCTGGCAAAGCACTCTTTGAGGCTGGTATCTTCCTGTTGCATTTGAATGATATTAATAGGCAAATGAAAGTTCAAAGGCAAGTCACAGGTACTATATACAGATATTCTAGAGGCATCTTATTTTACCTTCTCTTATCTCTTTTCCCTTCGTGTCTTTCTTCTTTTTCGCCACACCAACCTCAATTTCGGCATTAAAGAAAGGTTACGTACTCAGTACATGCCCAACCTCCTCTGACTGGTTCGACTTTGATCTGGTTACCACCATGTGACATTCCTGCCTTGAGTGTAGTAATTCCATCAGCACTGGTATGTCTTGGCCCAGAATCACAGGAAAGGATAAGTTATCAGCCACTCCCTGTAGATAATAATCTCTCATCCCCATGCACACAACAAATGGGTAGTTTGTTAGCTGAGCTGATCAACGCTGGTGGTACAAATCTCCTATTCACAAGAGTCTGATCACTGCTGGTGTCAATTAAAGCAGTCAATTTTTCATCATTGTAAGAAAAACTGAAGAGGACATAAAAGATCTTGATGAAGATTTATTGCAGCATAGCAGTGGCAAAGTACATGTTGTACCTTGGGTTCAACGAAGTCGGAATGAACCCAGAACATCCTTAGCTCAAACCTTTTATACAGTTAAAGTTTACTACCCTTAATGTAAATGAAGTTGCTCCTTTCGTAGCAGCTGTGGTCTGTATGTTAATCATGTTCTAACCCCTCTTTGTCTGAGATGGTTCTCAGTATCCCACACCCGCTTCCATGCTACAATGGGTCACCATTTGCTCAGGATGTAATCATCCTAAATGGTCTAGAAACAACATAACTGTTGACTTTCTTCTTCTCTATAATAATTAAACCATATTGGGAAATGAGCTTTATTGAACTAATATTGTGGAGTGGAATCTGGGTCGAGGCAGACTATAATTTCTTACAGTCCCCTCTTTGATGCTCTTGGCCCGGAAGAAGCACCATATTCACTCCCTTATACAGATTACACCTCCCTTCCTGGGTAGGCGCCCAGTGGCGTTGAAGCCCTGGCTTAGGTCGTTCCCTTATGGCCATCGGAGAATCTTACCCGTTTTTGGGTCGACACCTCACGCACACTGGTTATCGCTCCATCCAATTAGGCAAAATTACCATAGACTTTTTCTAAAATTTAGCAAAAAGACATACAAGCATTTTCTTGGGTTTGGGAGAGGAGCATTTGAGAACCATAACAGCAAAAGGAATTATGCAAACATACTAAACATTATGACAGTACAAACATATGCAAAAGCCTAAGGAGCAAAAACATCATTCAGTACCATAAAGTGTGTGTGTGTGTGTGTGTGTTTTTGCTTGTGCGTGTGTGTGCGTGTGTTTTCTTTCACACACGTTCCGTCCCTTTTATCAGTGTGAACATTCTTTGTCCACATGTGTGCATTCATTAGACAATAATATTTTTTTTCTGCATTCGAGTATTCATAAATTTGTCTTTCTAGTGTCATGTGCTTTGTGTCCGTTCTCTCAGTGTGGACGTCCTTTATCCACATATGTGCCTTCAGCAGACAATAATATATTTTCTGCATTTGGGTATGCATATATTTGTCTTTCTAGTGTCATGTGAGTTTGTGTCTTTGTGCATTTCTTTGTGTGGGTATGTCCTTTGCCCACTTATTTTCCATCTTGGTGATAGGACTGCTGTCCATAGTCTCTAAAAATCTTGATCTCTTTGTGTTTCCCTTTTCTGTTGTCCATTCTTTTCACATTTGATTCCAAGTCCTCAGAAAGAAGCAGTGACTGGTGTTGATGCAGTCTGTGCAGTTCTCTCAAGTCCATCCATGCCATGTCCTTTTTCTTGTGGAAGTCTTCTGGCTCCACTGGTTCTGCTGGCCTTCTTGTCCTTCAATTTTCTCCAGGAGGTTACACCTTTCCAACAAACATCTCAATGCTTATACCTGAAACAAGATCACAAAAAAGAGGTTGCCCCCCTTTCCGCCACAAGAATCTTTTCACATTCAAAACATCAGTGTTACAGAAATTTAATTACAAAATGTAATTAAATCATTTATCAGAAATTATATTTAAATATCAATGCCATTAACACATTTCTCATACATTATGAAGAATCACCCCCCTATTGATAGTAAACATATTTTCTAAAATATGGCACTATCATAAAAAAAAAATCTCCAATTCACATCAGCATCTGCTTGTGACTGGACAATAGTCATGTTGTTCATGCAGTGCTGTGTCTGGCAAGGTGTGAATGGCCTCTTCCTTATTTCCTTTCAACAATGCCAACTGGATTTCTAAATTGCCTATCTTCTTAGGCAAATCACGATAGCCCATTTATCTTTTGTGTGAAAAGTGACACTGTCTTGCCTTGTGTCCCATCCTTCCACAAGCAAAACAAAAAACTTCCTGACCTTTCTCCAAACAATGCCTTGCTATGTGACCATATTTTCCACATGCATGACAGACAAACCTTTGATGAGGTCTCTCACGGTTTTGACAATGTCTAGCAATGTGACCAGCTTTTCCATATACATAACAGAAGGTAAAACACTCTGAATTTACTCTGTCAAATCTCCTTGGTCTCTGATGGAAACGACCAGATAATCTAGAACATTCTTTCTTGCCAAAGGCAGCAACCGGTTGTCTAGATTCTGCAGTTTTCCTTTGACTATTTGCATTGAAATACTGTGTCATTTTGGAAATGATTTGCTCGTATGGTGTATTTACATCTACATGAAGAGCAATGGCTTCTCGCATGTGTGAACTGCGAAACATGAGGTTCTGTTTAGTTGCATTTGTCGCGATTTAGCTCAAAGGGAAATGTATATAAATAATTACAATTAATTATGATTAATTACAATTATTTATATCAGCTGCCAGTAGTAACTGT
>JAHKKF010528722.1:0-15182 GCA_019740295.1 Labeo calbasu
AAAAAAAGTTAATCAAAGTTGTCCTAAGACAAGAACGGGTACTGTTTTGGTTTTAGGACAAATTTGATGAAAGGTTTTGATCCACTTCAAATGTTGACTACTGTATATACATATATACACAAACACACAACCAATCAAAACTTTTTGAATAGTAAGATTTTTTGTTTTTTAAAGAAGCTTCTGTTCACCGAGGCCGCATTTATTTGATCCAAAGTACAGCAAAAAGTAACATTTTGAAATATTTTAACTATTTAAAATAGCTGTACTCTATTTAAATATTTAAAAATGTAATGTATTCCTGATCCTTCAGAAATTATTCTAATATTCTGATTTGCTGCTCAAACGATTAATTATTATTATGATGATGTTGAAAACAGCTGAGTACATTTTTTTTCAGGTTTCTTTGATGAATAGAAAGTTCATAAGAACAGCATTTATCTGAAATAGAAATCTTTTGTAACATTATAAATGTCTTTATCATCACTTTTGATCCATTTAAAGCATCCTCGCTAATTAAAGTATTAATTTCTAATTAATTTCTTTCCCAAAAAAAAATGATACTGACTTCAAACTTTTGAATGGTGTAGTGTATAATGTTACAAAAGCTTTTTATTTCAGATAAATGCTGATCTTTGGATCTTTCTATTCATTAAAGAATCCTGAAACAAATGAACTCAACTGTATTTTTTATAATGATAATAAAAATAATAAAAAAAAAATGTTTATTGAGCAGCAAATCAGCATATTAGAATGATTTCTGAAGAATCATGTGACACTGAAGACTGATCACAGGAATAAATTACATTTTAAAATCTATTCAAGTAGAAATAATAATTTTACAACTTTAATAACATTTCACAATATTACTGTTTTTACTGTATTTAAAATCAAATGAATGCAGATTTGGTGAGCATACAAGGCTTCTTACCAATCCCAAACTTTTGAACAGTAGTGTAAATATTAAAACAGCAAATCAAAACAGATTATATTATCATTACATCTGTCACAAATTGAAATCGAAGGTTAAGTTAAACACACTGCATTGTGAGATATAGTGTTGCTACGACACAGCAAATCATTTTACCAAAAGTAGCAAGCCTTCTGGGTATTTGGTGCATATAGACAGCATTACGCCAAATTGAAAATGACAATCACCCAGGTTCTAGACGATGATCAATAGATGAATTAGCTAACATCTACTAAATCTTTTGATGTCAAGTGAACATCAGGTGATTAATAATGTACCCACCAACAGCTCTGAAGAGGCAGGCACCATCTTCCTTCATTTTTTTGATGACAAATCCTTTCTTTTCCCGGAGTGCTTTTTCAAACCAGTGTTCCTGCTGTAACAGAGGCAGAATTTCAGAAAAGACACAGTGGGGGTTCATTGCAATGTGCTCGATAAACAGACAGACTTCTAATGCTACGTTTATTGTTGGTACCATTTATTTTGAGCATCAAAAGTTCTCAAATTGTCAAGAGCATCACAAAACATCTCACATTTTTATGCACCAGCAGCATCAAAACTTCTCTTTCAATTCCAATTTCAACTCATATGCATCTCAGACCAATCAGGTCAAGTTTCTTTAGCAAACATGGTTGGTCACAACTGATCATAAATTGGAGATGATACCAATAATGTCTATTTATAAACAATGATTTTAGGTGTAATGGTTAATATTAATGAGCATTTTGTCTGGGTAAAGAGGGGTTCAGATATGACTAATAAAGGCTGCAGATCATAGAAATGATCACACCAGTGATCTCTACAATCTACTTAAGAAACGCAGCACAGTTCAGTCTGTAGTCCTGAAACCAAAAAGAAAATTAGCATTTGAACCATCAGATCCCTCTGGAATAATGGGCTTCTGGAACTGCGTTTTAGATTAAAATAAGGTCTGTGGTTTGCAACTGTTTAGCAGCTTAAAATAAAGAAAAAAAAACAAGTTTGAAACTATCATTTGAAGCATGATTGTTTATCATTTGTGATGTATAACAAAACTCTTCCAGTAGTATTGACCAGAGATATCACTCTACTCATAAACGAAAACCCTTTCTAAATATTTTTCCATAGGGAAACTAATGAATTAGCCACACCAATCGATGTTATGACTGAATAGCTTTATACAAATAGTCTAATGCTTCATTATCTGTCTCTCCATCTTACATAAGATTTTGTTGAACTTGCAAGACATGTGATAGTCTTAGAAACAACTCTTAAAAATGTAATAACACCTCAGGTTTCATACATCGTTCCACAGAGAAAGTGTTCATGAAGAATAACCCTAACAATGTTTAAGCCATTAAAGTTAAAGCATTAAAGTCAACATGAGCAACCCACTGCACTTTTAATCAACATACTTCTATAAAAAAAACACAGGATTTGAACAAGATGTAAAAATTTAATTTGTAAGATAATGAAAAGTGGCCTTTACATACCAGTATGGTGTCAAAACTGAATTTGAAAATGCTTTGAGAAGTAATTTTTTACTTTTTTGTCTTTACAATTTCATTAATTAATGAGTCACAATTAGCGCTGAGTGATAAACAATATCATCATATTGAGATTGTGATCAAATTTATGTTGACAACAACGATAAACTAAGGACTTTTTTTCTCAAAATTGATTAATTTAACAGCCTGCTTACCATTAATTATTTATTAATAAGTAATACTAATAATTACGTAATAATAATATTATTTTATGGAATATCATACAACCAAGATATTAACAGTTCTGTTATGTAACGTGACAAAACATAAAAATTCAATGTTTTGTTGTAAATTAATTGTTGTATTTTCATTTGTTTACATTTTTGAAGACAGATCAAATTGTTAAAGTTTTATTCTTTCATTTTATTAGACACTGAATAAAATGGACAACAAAATGGAAAACAGATTTAGTGAAAAATGTGTTTAAAATAAGATGTAAGACTGTACAAATTAAGACAAGTATTGATTTCATCCACTGGAAATTTGTAAGATAATGAAAAGTGGCCTTTACATACCAGTATGGTGTCAAAACTGAATTTGAAAATTGTTTCAGAACCGATTTATTACATTTCGTCTTAACAATTTCATGAATTAATGAGTCACAATTAGCTGAGTGATAAATAATTTCATATTGAGATCAAAATTATGTTGATAACAATGATAAACTATGGACTTTTTTCTCAAAATTGATTAATTTAACAGCCTATTATTACACAGCAGAAATAATTATTAATAATACTAATAATTAAGTAATAATAATATTATTTTATGGAATATACATAAAACATTTTCATCCAGGTTTTAATTTATACAGTTCTGTCGCGTGTCATCGTATGTGCCAAAGAATAAAAATGCTACGTTTTTATAAATCAATTGTTATATATTTATTAATTACATTTTGAAAGACTGATTAAACTGTTAAAGTGTTAATCTTCCATTTCATTAGACACAGAATAAGACGGCCAAACTAAGAAAATAAAATGGAAAACACAGATTTTAGGGGAAAACATGTTTAAAATAAGTACAGTGTAATTGAAAACAAACAAGTTGTGCTTTCATAAAGCATTTCCTTCCCCATTAAAGGTAACTGCATATCATGATAGATATTGATATCATACGACATGGAAAAAAAATATTGTGATAATATTTCAGGCCGTATCACCCAGCCCCAGCCACAACATGACAGTAAATTAATTATGCACAGTTACTCAGACAAACACTTGTTTCCTGTCCAACCAAACCACTGCATCACTAATATCACGTATGCTGAGTGCAGTCGAATAGAAAACACGTATTACGCCTTTATACCGAGACACAAAGCAATTAACGCAGGGCACAGCTTATACAACTGCCATAAATCTTTCAGAATTTATCATGTCATCTGATGTCCCTGACATTATCCATCCTCACTTTTACAATCAATATCAGCGATAGCTGTTTATCAGTCTGCCCATTTATATATATCGCTTTTCTGTCTATCCGATTATCTATCTATCAATCCATAATCTATCTGTCATTTCATTACCTTCCTGTCTGTACATCTATCTATTAATGGGTCCAAGCCATCTATCATTCTGTAATTCATTGATCTATCATTCATATCTATCCTTCTATCTGTCTGCCTATATATCTACCTAGCTGTCACTCTGTCCACCCATCAAATCCATCTATCCGTCTATGCTAGTGTGTAAACAGAGTCAGGACACGTGTAACGTTAATACATTTAATTCAAAACCAACATGCTGTCCAGGGCTGTGTGCATTAGGTAACATCCTCCATCCACATACCTGTTCAACAGTGGCTGGGTCCTCTGACTGTAGTCTGGAAGCATTCTCATACTCATCTTCACTGTTATACCCGGCTCCTTCCTCCTGCTCGGGACTGGGACCCCCTCCTCCTCCACCGCCGCCGCCTCCTCCCCCTGTCGCCCCGGGTACGGTCCCTCCACCGGCCACCCCACCGGAGCAGGTCGCCTGTCTCCTCCTCTTACTGAGCCCAGGCCCCGAGCAGCACCCTCCCATCCCACCTCCACAGCCCACCCCGCCTGACAGCTCAGCCCGACCCCCGGACACGCACGCCATCCCTGTCGCATCCCCCGGGCCGACCGGAGACCCGGCGCCCACCGGCGGAGGAGAGGCCTGCTGCGGCCGGGAGCTGGATTCAGTTCGCCTGTCCTCTCTGGATGGCGGCGGTGCGGCTTGATATGACCAGGGTGGCGGGGAAGCGCGGGGCCTCGCGCCTGACCGGACCCCGTGGGAGTGCTGGTGCTGGTGCGGGTCGGAGCCGGTCCGGCGGTCGGGGTCGTCGGGGTGATCAGACACACCGACCGATGAGTTCGGCTTCTTCTTCGGCAGGATCGTCATGACCGTTCAGGGAGGGTGTCCGTTTTAACGACTCCGAACGCGTTTTGACATTTAAACTTGAGCGTCTTTTGAGTCGTAATACGCGCTCCTGTCAGCCCGGAGCGAATTTAATTCAATATGAGGTGGTTTTGAGGGTAAAAACGGCGGATAACAGAACAAAAACAAACCGTCTTCCGTCCCTCGGTCCTGCTGTTGCCACACAACATCAACATACAGATGACGACACCGTCACGTCATTTCCGTCTCGCTGCTCGTCCCGCCTCCCGTGCGCCGTTTCAGAAGCTGTCAGTGGAATTGTTCGTTCATTCTCTCGTGTGTTTTCTTTGCTGCTCAGCACTTTATGGTACACTATCTAGAGCCCGCCGCTGCTATTTATGGCCTCCAGTCTGTTTATTATGAGTGTTTATTAAACCCGAATAAAATAGAGACGGAGGAATCCAAATCACTGCTTCACTACCACAGGGAGCCATTTCTGATGCATTGCTTTTGGACACCCTAATAATCATGAAATAGGCCTACCACATACCCTGTGTCTTCAGATAATATTGTGATTTAAAAAAAAATGTGATTTGACGTGATAATCTTGGAAACAGGTAAAATTATGGGTAAAACCTAGGTCGTGTTCACATACCTTTTTACAGCAGGTGTGTTTATGAATTTATAGCTGTACAAAAAACTGATGCTAGTAACTTTGAATTAAACTTGAAACACTGAAATAGCATGTTCTTGTCAAACATACTCCAGCAAGGGCGCAGGTTTGATTTCGGCAGTGGTGGGCACATAACGGCAGACAACAGAAATGTAATTGTTTAATTTAAATTATTGCTAGGGACAATTTTGTACTTTCTGGATATTGGTAGGGGTATGTCATAGCGTCCCTACTAAACTCTACACAATTGAAAATCATAACAAGCGATGTCTGACTTTGAAAGTTATAGTTCTCTCCTTAAATATGAAGAAGGCAAGCAACAGATTAATGAGTTAATCCAAATTTCACAAAAGTTTATGGACATCATTATATATGAGTAAGACATTGAAGTGAGTTTCTGTTTTTGTCACTCCTCTGAGGAAGATGACATTCACTTGTATTAAAAAAGGAGGTAGAGCTTTTTCGCATTTGGCTCCCAAACTCTGGAACAGCCTTCCTGATAACGTTTGGAGATCGGACACACTCTCTCTGTTTAAATCTAGATTAAAACACATCTTTTTAGCCAAGCATTCAAATAATGCATCTCATAAACTTTTCCTACAGTTATATCAAATGTTCATTATTAATCTTTTAGCTTTGGTTGAACAAATCTTTCTTTGCTTGGTTTGAACAGCAGCTACGCTAATTATGTTCCTTTTTGTTCTCTGTTTCTGCCGTGGGATTGACATCCTGTGGTAACTAGGAATTCACAAGCTCCAGTCTGGATCCAGAACACTTAAGAAGAGATGATGTCAACCCCTCGGAGGACTTCAGATGATGCCAACCCTGAAACAACATACAGCACTACCGAATTCTGCTACTAATTTATAGTGTTCTTTGTCTGTTTGATTACGTCATTAATTGATCTTTACCACACATCTCTGCATCAACTTGACATAGTCACTGCTAGTAAGCTACTACTACATATATTGTAAAAACTTTAATTTACTGTAAAGTTGCTTTGCAACGCTATGTATTGTGAAAGGTGCTATACAAATAAATTTGGATTGAATTGAATTAAATCTCATTTTGTAAGTGACATTTCTTTGTTTTAAATAAGTTTTTTTTGATTGTTTGACTAGGCTACTTGACAGAGAATATAGTAAAGTGTAACTACATTTATGTTTCCTACAAATTTCACATAGGCTACATAAACAAAAGCTCTGGCTCTAAACCTCTCTTTTCTTTATTCAAAGTTGATCTAGACAAGTATATGGAAACAGATAGTTAATCCTAAAGCAGTCCAAACTGCATCTCTATATTCAACCCAATTCTTAAGGTGGAAAAAAACAAGGCTAGTATAGTTAAAGAAATGGTTTTGACCGAAGCGCGGATCGCGAATCATTCAATTCACGATATGATTCGCGAACCCGCTCAGAAGTCCCGATCTAAATCAAATGATTCGCGAACCCGCATGTCCCGATCTGAATCCCCCGAACTGCGTTTCGTAGTCCCGATCATAATAATTTTGCGAACCATCATTTTAGATCGGGGCCGAAGCGCGACGATGATTCGCAAACCCGCTCCGAGGTTCCGATCTGAATCAAAAGATTCACGTCCCAAGTCCCAGAATGACTCACGATCTGGGCTCCGAAGTCCCGATCTGAATCAAATGATTCGCAATCCGGGATTCGATTAGAGCACTTCGAATCAGCGAATAATTTTGCGACGTGCTTTGATTCGGAGTTTTGAAAAGCTCCGTTTCACATATGTGCTTTTTAAAATCATTACAAGCCATGACGAAATTCGAAAATGAATGGCTCTTTTGATCTGGTGTTTGCTAGTGAATCTTGAACTGATGATCGAACTCACGAGTTTTAATCAATCTGAACGGTTGGGATTATGATCGAGTTTGTAGTTTAATTCACTGTGTTTTAAATAGTTTGAGCTGCAGTTCAGCTGGTGACAGTAGGAAATCAGTTGAAAGCATCCAGTCATCTCATACCACTGAAGTCTTACAATTATCATATTGTAATAAATATTTATTAGAATTATTGTTGAATCTAAAAAGAGCAAATGGGAGAATCAGATGAGCACAAAACAGCATAACAACAAATTAAAATTTGATCATTCAGCTGAACTGAGCACATTTTTTAAACACTTCGGCTACCTTTTATGTTTTCATTCCACCCATGTATTAAATGTGCATCCTTAAATGTGCAGTTCTCTAGGGTATTTCTATAACTTCTCAGGTAAAATCAATGTTTTGGACTATTTCAGATGCGGCCGAAATTACAACAGCAATGGTTACATACACATATATTTAATTGTCAAAATTATTGCTGCTAGAGAAAATGTAGTAGTCGCTGAATATTGGTAGGAACCTGTCCCTACAGCGTCCTTTATAATTTCTATTCCCTTGGTCAAAACACTGACACACTTGTGCTTCATGTTAATTTTCTGACCATTTTAAAATGAAACACTGCAGATGCACAACCGACTGAACCTTACATTCTATGTTTGAAAATTGATTAAATGTCATACCCTATATTTTATACAAGCCGGTTTGTGTGGTTCTGTAATGCTGTGTATGTTTCAGTTAGCTACTCTACAGTATAGAATAGAATAAAATAGAATAGAATAGAATAGAGCTGATTTTATATTTCAGAAAGAGTTGCAGAAGACAATAAAAACACCTTCAATACCTATAAACCCTTGAAAGAACGCTTCTCAATAGATTGAAGTGTAATTTGGGTTTGTCTCACACATTTCAGGATTTTTTGTTTTTATGAACAAATGTATGGTTCATCATGTTATGTTAGAGTAACATGTATCTCTGGTGGAACTGAAACTTGAAAGAGAACAAGCAAAGCGCCGTCTTAGATATCTGCTGTAATCAAGGGGAAACAATAAAGAGAAGATGTATAGTTGTAGTGATATTGTGTTTATTTCTCTCAAATATTTCTTCAGACAGTCATTTCTCCTGAACTACTGCGCACGGACGTCACAACACGTCTTAACAGTGTAAAACCATTATTGTTGACTTAATTGAAATATAACAATAATATTCCTCTATTACAAAATACCCTGCTATTCATTGAGATACAGTAAATCGTGTAAGACGTCATTAGTGTCCTCCGCCACTAGAGGGCAGAGCTGTAGTGATACATTTAATGCTTAATCTAAGGTGACGTTTCCTCTGCTCTTCTGCCGGTCATAACACACAATGTGATTTACAGTCAGTGATGAAAGAACATCTTAAAAACCTGTGACGTGAGTATGAACAACACTGAACATTAGAACTGACTGCTCACATGTCAATTCTAGATGTCGTCTGTACGAACTTGAGTGCATTTCCATCCCTTTAAATTAGAAACTAAAACACAAAATGCAAAATAAGCACACAATAGCAAAAAACAACACTTACACGCACAAAAACTGAGCAGAAACGTAAAGAAAATCAAGAAGTGTTAACATATAATAGATATTTCCCCTCACTGTCCTTCAGAGCTAAATATACCATGACATCTCATTGACTGATGACAGTGATGAGAGAACTATTGAAAATGTGTCTCATCTTTGGTTCAAATAATACATAACAAAAGTGCACCCAGTAATTTTTTTCGTTTGTTTCTGTTGCTCTTCCTGGATTTACAGTACACTGACATTTAGCAGTGTGAATGCAGCATCATGCTAAAGCTAACGTTTTCAGGTACTGGGAAATGCACTAGTCAACCATTAACAATAAATTAATCCTGTGAGCGAGTATAAGAAAATAGGTACATTTGTACAGGTACATCTGGTCATGTGATGTCCATTTAAAATGCAACAACTTTTATTAAGCTACCAATATGACTGGAGGAGTCTCTATTGAATGTAATGTTTTGCAAAAATAAGAGCTGTTTATTTAGAGTTGCAACGTTTTCAATCTCGAGGCAAAATTACTGAGTGCACCTGTAAAGGTAAACCCTTAAAGAACACTTTTGATATATCATTTAATTTGGTTATATTCATCAGTATCTGGATAGATGTCATTTGCTGATGTAACAGAACAACACATGAGCATGTTTCTTGCATAACATTTGTATTAATATGATGCAGGATTATGCACAAAAATCACAGGTTTAAACATGTCAGAACCTTTAAAAACGAATGAAATATCTGAAAGGTTAATTAATCTATGCGAGGAGAAAAACAACATTGATTCTTTTTTAATTCTCACTCAATGCAATTCTCATTCTCCACACACACTTGTTACCTAATATAAGACTGAATTGTGTGAATATTGAGTTTGGCAGCATGTTTAACTGAGAACTGAAGCAATCTCTCGGTAATCAAAACGCCAAGCGCGTGATGAGGTGCAAAGCACAGAACGGCCCCGTCGCTGTTAGCAGTGCTGAATGTCTGCATGATCGTTATAGTCTAATGATTTCTTTTTCTATCAAATGTGAAATACATTTTCAGTCAGCGCTAATAAACAGCCATTTTCACACACTCTTCAATAAATAGTTGTTTAACAATGCAAGAATAAATAAGCACAGCTGCGCAGTTGTGTTCCAGATATTAATTACATATGACAGCTAATTAGTCTGCAGTAACAGCAACTTCGTAGCACCTGGCAGGTTTGGTTTAGGTTTTATTTTCATTACAACGCAGGTGATAAAATGTGAAGAGCCGAAGACAAATGAGAGCGACGCGCACGCGTGTGTCACCTTCTCACGCCCGTGTATTTTTAGTAGCGAGAAAACTAGGAAAAAACTCCCCGTTAGCACCAAAATATCATGCAAAAATTCCATGCAAAAACTCATGTCATGTGACTGCGTTTGATATGCGTGAGGCGGTGTTAGTAGTGTTGATCTGTGTTAGTGTATTAGCTTGCTTAGTGCTGATATAGAATGAAAAAATTATATGAGTTAATAACACATTGGCATGCTCAACGTTGAGTTAGTCTCAGAAAATACAATGCAATGCAAAAGCATAGAATGTGTTCTGCTGCCCACGTCTGTTGGATGTCTAACAAATCACAACTGCAACCAAGTGTGCTTGGCTTCGAAGGGTACGATCTAAAAATACACACATCTTCCACAATGACAAATCAGTAATACATACTTGTCATTTATGTACAACACAGTACATAAGCTGTTTAAAATGTCTCTTCTATCTACTTTCCGTTGTGCAGCTACCACATGTACGTTTTTGAGGTGTCAATCTGTGAGTTCTGAGGGTCAACGGTGCCCTCTTTCTCTTTTTCCGTCTCGTTCTCCCAGAGGTTAATGAGCGGTGGGTAGAGTTCGTTCAGAGGAATGGAAGTGGTGTGCTGCATGTATTTCTTCAGAGAGTGGTGGCAAGATTTCTGCTTCATGCGCCGTCCCATGTAGAACACCAAGAGAGCCATGATGCAGATGGCGAACATGGAGCCCATGACCGCCGCCAGAGCTACGCTGGTCGGTTGGGCAACCATCTCCACGGCAAAGCTGGCTTCTCTGGTGGTCACGTTGATACAGGAGTGCTGGGTCTGCTCGGTGCCAGCCATGGTCAGGCACACTTGGTACTCGGTGGAGGGTAGGAGGTGCGTGAGGTTGTACTCTTGAACATCCACGGGGACCGTCGCCGTGTAGCTGATTTGCGGGTTGTCGATTTTAACCGTAGCGCTGAGCCACTTGGGTTGGGACACCTCATGGTTAGAAGAGGCGGCGGATGGGTGCACCTTCCACTCGAGCACCACAGACTGAGCATGGACAATTTTTGCCAGGATTACCAAGGATCCAGTGGCGTTCACCACCCCTTGATGACCTCCAGTGGGGTGTCCGCCATGCCAGCTGCTCCTATCCACGTAAACAGAGACGCTACGGGTGTCGGCTCCCTCTGCATTCCAAGCGACGCAAGTGTAGAGACCAGCATCCTCAGGTTCGACATGTGGGATCTCTAGAGCACCTTGGTCTTGCATCCGGTGCTTCTTCGGGATTCCTCCTCCCTCATTCGAGGCTGGTGAAACAGCTTCGGAAGTGACTTTGTCACCGGTGGGTGTCACCCAGTAAAACTGAGGCGCCGGATCTGCCACGGCCCAGCAGTTGAGCGTCAGAAGCTGTCCTAAGGTGACGTTGAGCTGCAGAGGGAAGGCGTGCTGAGAAATTAGAGGCAGGCAGGTATTGCTTGCCCCATTCCAACTTGCAGACACCACATCCTGAAGGGACTGGCCGACAAGATGTGGCGGGGAGGCACAGAGAGTTATTTGGGGCTCCAAAACTTTGAGGCTCGATTGGTTGCCCAGGACGGGCGCCCAGTTGGCGAGACAGTCGCACCTGAGCGGGTTGCCGTGAAGACTGATTTCATCCAGACTGGGGAAAGAGGACAAAATCTCGTGGGGCAGAAGCATGAGGTCGTTATTGTGGATGAGTAAAGTGCGCAAGGCACGCATTTTCAGGAAAGCGCCCCGGTCGATGAAAAACAGGTGAGGGTTGTTGTAGAGCTCCAATTTGGCCATCTGCGGTAAGTTAGAGAACGCACCTTTCTCGACCGCCACAAGTTCCTCCATGTTGTTCAGACTGAGTTCCTCCAGGTGGGGAAAGTCTCGGAAGTCACCCTCCTGTATACGCACAATGGGATTCTTGTTAAGGTCGAGAAACTTGAGGCTCGGTAGAACGCTCAAGGCTTTCTTTGGCACAGCCGTGAGCTTGTTATCGAAGAACGAGAGGCTCTCGAGATAGTCTAATCCCTGGAAAGCACCCTCGGGGATTTCCCTGAGCCCCATTCCCGCGAGAACCAGACTGTGCAATTTAGAGAGGGGGTGGAAGTTCATATCTTGCAGTCCAAGAATGGGATTCTCCCCTATCATTAGGATCTCGAGGTTGGGGAGGGACTCGAACCAGTGGCTGTCTATCGCCAGAAGCTTATTGGAGTTGAGGTGAAGCCTCAACAGGTTCCCCAAGCCTGAAAACGCATGAGGACCGATAGACGATATTTGATTGTGATTAATATAAAGCTCCTCTAAGCTGACTAGATCTTTTAGACTCATATCAGGCAGCTCTTTAATTTGGTTTTCCTCAAGGTAAAGGGTGACCAGTTGGGTTAGGTTGCTCAAGCCAACGTCCTGGATTTGCGTGAAGTGGTTCTGGGAGAGATCTAGTTCCGTGAGGTTTACCAAGCTCTGGAGTTCTGAGGTTACCCTGGAGATGTTGTTGCTCTGAAGAAGCAGCACCTGAGTATCAACTGAAATATTCCATGGGATTTTGCTCAAATGGAGTTCGTTGCAGTCAACAGTCTTGGCTTGATGGTAGACCGACTGAGGCGTGTACCATGGGCGGGTCTCGCAGACACACTGGGCAGGGCAGAAGGGAGCCGCAAGGGAACAGCGACACGCAGCCAAAACGAAACAGACTGCGAGCAGTGAAGTGGAAATGGCAGTTCTCTCCATATTGAGGATCTCTAGAGTGCTGCGCCCAGTAGGTAGCTGACAGTCGGAGGGAAGATTTCTACGAAATGGAAGACAGGAAGTTTCTCATCCAGCCCTGCAAAATGAAAAAGAAGGAAGACATATAAATCATGCAGATTTTGTCAGCCGAGTGCAAATGGCATTAACGGCAACTGTAGATGCTATATTTATTAGGATCAGTTGCAGAAGGAATATTAAACATAAAGACTGCAATTTCTGCTCTCATTAAGATCACACAAACAAATCAAAGCATCATTTTTTGCAAGGACTAAATATCCCAAATTGACATTTTTAATATTCTACACTTCGCTCCCTTGCCAGTGCGCAGAGATCCCGCTGATAATTGGTTATTCAGTCATCTCTCATTCTAGTCAAACAGGGAGCGATTGTTAGCGAGCATGCAGGATCGTTCCGGCCCGCATGCAAAAATACACCTGCCAAGCGCTGGCTCCGACAAACACATGAAAGGAGCCGCACATCAAAGCCTGAGCGTGCTGCACCGTACGTCTCAATACCGTCTTCCCGTAAATGTAAGTGCGCCTGGAAGAATTGCACGATCTTGTAACCGTTGAGTGTAACAGCTCTCAGAGGGGCTGTAACTGTACAGGAGGAAAGGCAAAATGAACACCAATGCAATAAAACAGATTCCGAGCACTTTATCACACATCCAACGGACAAAATATCTCCAGGCCAGAGGCATTTGAGATCTCAGGAGTCTATTTTGGCCTCGAGCATTTTGGCTACTTTCGAATTTGCCGTAGCACCACCCGACACATATTCAATCTTCAAGGCGTTTGGAGTGAAAACAACCTACGTACAAGAATGCGCAGTGCCGTCTGTCTTCATCTTATTTCAGTGTCATAAAAAAAGAGATATACCCCGAGTTCAAATGGGAGCTTTTAGTCACGGACTGCTGTTTGATCTCCCACTATGCCAGGGCCTGTAATGCATCGCTCCCCTGATTGCCGCTCGGTGCTAATGAGCTGAATTTAACTGGCAGGAGGTGCGAGAGAAGCACCGAAGACTGTGAGCCGCTAATAGGTCTTACAGCATGACTCACACAGACACTAAACTACAAAAATCTAAAAGTGCTACCATATGTTTTCACAAATCCTTAATTGAAGATGAAGATCATCAGAATTAATTAGAACAAACGGCACTACTGACTTTAGAAGAGTCTTGAAGGTGGTTCTCAACTGGTAGGTCACAATTTTGCACTGTTGGGAACAAAGACAAAGAACTTGCCATATACACTAATTGTGCATAGTTAGGACAGACAAATAAATAGACGTATTAAGGCTGTGTTTTCCATCAAACTCTACAATATGTTAACACAAGTACATCTGTAACTTGTAGTGTCGTCGTAGTTTAAATAGCAAAGCAACGCAAATGTCACGGGTTCGAGTCCCAAGGAATGCATGAACAGATTCACTCAGTTCAGTTTGTGCAATCAGAATCAAAAATGTAAATTCATGTCTTGGTGGAAGCTATATGGACATGATGTGCAAAAAAACAAAATATACAGTTGAAGTCAAAAGTTTACACACACCTTGCAGAATCTGCAAAACATAAATTATTTTACCAAAATAAGAGGGATCATACGAAATGCATCTTTTTTTTATTTAGTATTGACCTGAATAAGATATTTCACATAAAAGACCTTTACATATAATTTACATATAGTATATGAAAATGACCCTGTTCAAAAGTTTACATACGCTTGATTCTTAATACTGTGTTGTTCTTGAATGATCCACAGCTGTGTTTTAAGAGCGAGGGGTGTAAACTTTCGAACAGAATGATGTGTACAATTTAATTATTTTGCCTAAATATAATTTTTTTTCATTTAGTACTGCCCTTCAGAAGCTACAAAAGATACTTACATGTTTCCCAGACAAAATAAGTTGCATGATCTTCAAATTAAAAAAGTTTTCACTCCCAGCTCTTAATGCATTGTGTTTCCTTCTGGAGCATCAGTGAGTGTTTGAACCTTCTGTAATAGTTGCATATGAGTCCCTCAGTTGTCCTCAGTGTGAAAAGATGGATCTCAAAATCATACAGTCATTGTAGGAAAGGGTTCAAATACACAAAAATGCTGAAAAACCAAAGAAGGATTTTTCCTGAAGAACAGCAGCAGTTTAACTGTTCAGGACAAACAAGGGACTCAAGAACAACTATCACTAAACAAACAAACACAGCTGTGGATCATTCAGGAACAACACAGTATTAAGAAACAAGTATATGTAAACTTGAACGGGATAATTTT